>JABWDY010009774.1:3508-14882 GCA_013358455.1 Thalictrum thalictroides | reverse complement strand
TTTTTTTCAACTAAAACATAGATATATTAACAGAAACTGATGAGTTTGTACAACACAGGTGCTTTCTCTCTAAAAGCGTTCATGACTTGAAAATGTAAATAAGTACTAGCTGATTGACATTTACAAACATTTCTAACATAATAAGACCCAAACTAAAGACCTTCATTGGCCAAAATATGAGCACTTTCAACTAAAGATTTTGGTACATAAACAAAAAAGCAAAAGATGAACTGAGATACTACATCATTGATGTCATGTAACAGCCCAAAAAGTTCCCAATTGAGATTTGAATCCCTGTGTTGAAGTGCTTCTATCCAAACTTGAATCACAAAAAACCAGAATATGCTTCACACCTTCATGAAATGCACATTTTATGCCTTGCAAAATAGTTATGCCCTCGGCTTATTCTGCTGATGCTGCAGTAATTCGCTTGTTTCCTGTAAGAATAGGTAACTGAGAGTAATTTCCATATAAGAAACCATAACCACCTAACTTCAAATGTTCGTCGAAAGATCCATCAGTGATGAGCATGGACAAGAAGTTTTTAAAAAACAGAGGGAAGCTCAGAAGGGCATTGTTCAGAAATCTTGCTCATTTGTTGATTCATTACATACTATATATATACACTTCTAAAAAATAATCCAAAGTGTGTACTTTTGGGTGTAAAATAACCTAGCCAGCCCACTGGACTAACCGGAAGCTCAGAAAGGCAATTAACAGATTGTATAACGTCAAAATTTTTTGAAAGTACACTGCTGTGTAGGTGGGTTTTGAAGAACATTACATCAAATGAAAAAAAAAAAGCAAAGTACATTGCATGAAAAAACAGTTTTACCAACAATAATCCATATTGTGTGAATGTTGAAACTATACTGAACTTTTGGGTGTAAAATAACTTAGCCAGCCCACTGGACTAACCGGAAGCTCAGAAGCGCATTGTACATGGGCTTAACTGGTTTTACCCAGTACCCACAAGTCCATACACATTTTACTACACATCGATCATCATGTTTCATCTCGAGGCACTTGCATTATTCTGAGCGGGAAAGAGAAATCCCCTATTTCTTCTCAGTTCTCACAAGTGAAAGAAGTGCGAAAGAAAGATTAGCAGAGAGAGATATGGAAGTATGCAATCTGCCTCTTTCGCCATCACAAAGAGCAAAATTAGTATCAGCTGGTTATACAACAATCTTTTCTCTCTCTTCAATTTCTCCTCTTGACCTAGCTCGAGGTCCTTCTACTCTTACACTTCTATTGCCTCTTTCGCTCTCCATATCAAATCCGAATTTCTCCTAATTTCTTCTTTTTATTTTTACAGATTTGAATGTTTCTCATAATGAAGCAGCTCAGATTCTTAAGATCGCACTACAAAGTACCAGATTTGATCAAAGTATTAACAACAATGCTTCCATTGTTACTGGTAATTTCATCAAACATTTCATCTGCCATTGTTGAGAGAAGCTTGTAGAATGTTCTATTTTAATTGCTTTAATGAATTCGTTCGTGATTAGTTCTCTTGCTTATTGCGTAGTTAATCTTGTGAACAAAGGCGTTAAATTCCTAATATTTGTTATTTTATTTTCGAACAGGCGGACAGACTGCCTGGGATATGCTTCGCGAGGAGCAATTTATTACCCGGATTACAACGTCTTGTGAGGACCTAGATAACATTCTTGGTGGAGGAATAAATTGCCAAGAGGTTACTGAAATTGGTTAGTCATCTCTTATTTATATATATGAAGAGTTACACATCTGTCAGTTCAGCTTTTCCTCTTCATTGTTGTGCATATATGTACACTTATTCTCCGTTGAGAAAAGAAAGAACTTTATAGTGACCTTTGACATTGTTTTTCAGGTGGAGTACCTGGCATTGGTAAAACTCAAATGGGGTATATGTTTCTTATAAATTTTATATCTGTTCTGAAATGTTGCTTTTCATTATCATGATAAATAATAGAAGAGTATGCAGGATTCAACTTGCTGTTAATGTTCAAATTCCACTTGAATGTGGTGGCTTAGGGGGAAAGGCCATTTATATAGGTAATTAACCGGTAGCACTTTATGCATTATGGATGTGTTGGTAGTCCTCATATTATTTGACCGTTAACATTATATTTGCATGATATCCAGATACAGAAGGCAGTTTTATGGTGGAACGTGTGTTTCAAATTGCTGAAGCTTGCATAGAGGACCTGCTGGAAAGTCGTGTTTTTCAACAACAAGATTATCAAGCTTGCAGAGAGAGAATGCAACCTAAAACCTTCTTGACAAACATTTTTTATTTTCGGGTCTGCAGTTACACAGAGCAGATTGCTTTGATAAACTACCTGGAAAAGTTCATTACGGAAAATAGAGATGTAGGTAAAGCATCATCGTTATATTTATATAATTCTTACATCTTCATATGCATCTTCCAGACAATGACGAATTTAATTGTTGTTCTTATTCTATGTTCTCTTGATGGTAATAGTTACTCTAGGCATAACTACTTTCTTTGTTGTATAATATTTTGTGTGAAGCTAGAGAGTTTAGTAAAGACCTGCTTAGTTCACCCCATTATGCTTAGTGGTATGTTCATAATAGTTGGTGCGGTTAATATACAGTTTAAAGTGGCACAGAAATAAAAATATAGGGAAAGAAGCAAGCTAGTCGGAAACAGGAAAACTTGGGTTGGTCCATTATCTTTCATCACTTAGTTGTAAAATGCTATTTATACAAATATATTGCTGAAGTAAAGGCAAATCTGAACTTATCAAATTTTGTATTGTAACAAATTTAAAAGATTTCATCTCTTAAATAATTTTTTGCTATATTTACTTCAGTAAGTAGCCTCAAGTCACTAAACTCAGATATTTTGCCTTCGACCATTACTCAAAACTTTATTAGAGATAGAAACTTTATGTGTAGTAAAGTACATCTCTTGATATTTTGTTTTCAAATGGCTTAGTGTTTTTAAGATTCTGCTCTTACTCCCAGCTCGATGGTATTCTTGCCCTTTCTCCTCCATTTGCTAATAGAATTCTGTACAGGAACAAAAATGTATTGCAAAATATACTAATGACCATGTCAGGTTGATTTCTAGAGTTATCGTAGGAAGCATCAATTAATATAATTATCCTCCATTACTGGCCTTGGTAAAGATTTAAGTGGCTAATTGGATCTTTCGCACCAAATTACAAATTCATTGCCCTTTGACATGTCAACAGCTATTCTATGGTTTTTGACTAATTATGCTTTGCCATTTTGCAGGTAAAGATTGTAATTATTGATAGTATAACATTTCACTTTCGCCAAGATTTTGATGACCTTGCCTTGAGGACACGAGTACTTAGTGGGATGGCTTTGAAGTTGATGAAGCTTGCAAAAAGTTTTAGCTTGGCAGTAAGTTTCACTTAAATGTCATTGTAAAATTGGCCACCCTGTGATTATAGCGTGATTAGGTGCCACAACAACAAAATATTATCCCAACTCTATGAATAATATTCAAACATTCAAGAAAAACCACCGAGAGCTGGTATTGTATGATCAGTTCCTTTGTTATAATTCAGTTTCCAGTTCATTTAATAAACTCTTCTAAAGACCTTTAATAGATTGATTTCCCAACCATTTAAGTGCAATGATAAGTTTTCAATCATAAGAATTAAGCAAAAATAAATTTATTCTGCCAGTATTTTTTAAATTTGATATTTTGCATAATTTTATTCAACATTGTTTTATTATGATATTGTCTGGTGTATCTCTCCTTGTAGATTGTACTTTTGAACCAGGTAACAACCAAGTTCACAGAAGGTTCATTCCAATTAACTCTTGCATTAGGTCAGATACTCTTCCTTATTATATTCTGGATATATTTTTTTTTACCAACTTGTCATTAAATCTGGTGCATTTAATTTACAATAGAAGTGTGCTACTTACAAGTTGGAGACTGGATCATCTGCACTTGGGAGTCAGGGTTGTTCCCTTTCTGTTCGACCACAAAAACACTTGAGGTCACTCATAGTCATGATGCGTTATCCAAAGCAATGATGTTGTGTGACATAAAAGAAGTGTTAAAATTTTTTTTGTTAATAAAGAGAGGAAGGTTGAAACTTTGTTCCTGGGTGCTGATGATCTCATCTCCTATCGTCTTTGATATGGATCTGTAGGTTTCATCATTTGATTTTAATGAGCCTCTTATTGTACTTAATTTTTGAACTGCTATTAAAAGAGATCCGTTAAACCATGAATCATTTACGTGACTGCGATTTGTTTTTTTCGGAAAAATAAACGTTATATGAATATTGGAATATGCATGGATTACACACGTCAATTTACAATATGGTAGGATATTGCTGTTGCTTTTAGAAGTTTTGCTAGCTGTCTAGAATTCATGTTGGTGGCTAGTGACCTCATTGCGTCTCCTAAAACTTCTAAAACTGATTTCTAGGAACCAGTGGACCTAGATCAAATCCCATGATTTAAAAGTTGCTTTTGCTTATTTTTGTCGAATAAATTATTTTCTGAACTGTTCTCGTGAAGCAGGGGATAGTTGGTCACATGCATGCACAAATCGCGTTATTTTGTATTGGAATGGCAGTGAACGGTTTGCTTACCTTGACAAGTCACCCTCATTGCGGTCAGCTTCAGCACCATATTCAGTGACAAGTAAAGGAATACGAGTTGCTTCTTCACATTGTAAAAAAATCAGAATGATGTAAGTACTATAGAGTGGATGGTATCCCCATTCTCCCTTGTACCTTCGCAGGTAACTTGTGGAATGATGAGCTATGTCATCCATATCTGTGGGCTCATTTTAAAAGGAGCAT
This sequence comes from Thalictrum thalictroides, assembly GCA_013358455.1. Taxonomy (NCBI): domain Eukaryota; kingdom Viridiplantae; phylum Streptophyta; class Magnoliopsida; order Ranunculales; family Ranunculaceae; genus Thalictrum; species Thalictrum thalictroides. Next base: position 10,077 of record JABWDY010009774.1, on the reverse strand, counting down.
AATGCTTTTAGGTGCGTCTTCATGGCTTACCCATCGTGGAAGTTTCAGGTCAGTTGCTGTATAATGTTATTTCCTGTTAATTTGTTTCTCTTCATTACACACATCACATGGACTTAGGTTAAGGTTTGTGGCAGTTGGCTCGTCAATTAAAAGTGATGAATGCCTTGGGGTATGCAGTAATGCAGAGAGAACATTATACCGATTCTTTGACCTTTTGAGCTGAAGAATGCCACCTTAGATATATCATGCAGAACTGTAGATGTGGTTGTTTTTCATAGTATCAAGATTGATGCATTTTTTAAAGATGTTATTGGTTGGATTAGAATCTCAACCTTCAGCAAACTGGTAATGCTACCTTGCCAAACCGCGTACTTAGTCTCATTTCATAGGTGCACCCCGAGAGTATGGATTGCTGTTTATGGTTCACTTCTTCACTGTCCAACTGCGTCAATAAAAAAGTGCAGTTTTACATGAAGAATTGTTGTTTAATTGCTGGATGATGTCAAATGCCATACATTTTGATCGCTCTAACATCCAAGAACACGATACAACGACTCTATAAATAAAATTGGCCATTCATTACTTTTTAAGTCAAGTATCAGTTGAGTCCTTCTAATCTAAAGTATTTTAAGACTGTAAAGACATGATGAGAGCTGCACATCTATAAAAGAATATATAACATGTATGGCTCATGAGTGTACTGTGGAACTAATAACTGTTGGAGTGGACGATCTCAATCAATCAGTTTATAATTCAGATTCAATGCCAACATGAAACACTCATGGATCATTGTCACAATTGTTTAACAAAATTAATAATGACTTTGACTAATTAATTAAATTATTGTCCTTTCATTCAAGCTTTGGGCCTCCTCAGTCCTCACCCAACAACCCCCCTGCCTTTTGAAATATCTTAGAATCAAAGCATGAATGAATGATTTTAATCTCATTTAGCCACCCACCTCATGTCAGATGTCATGGCACCTTAGCTTATCAATCTAACTAATTTTCACTTGCTGACAAATATGAAAAAGCCTATTTAGTATTTATACAACTCGGTTGACTAGTGGCAAACTTGCAATATTGAAAATCACATAAATATACAAGTTTTTTGTTTTGTACTATATAATCTGTTTGCTGAAGCCACACAATTCACTGGATAAGGCAGGCATACCGCATATACCGTAATATCCCATTGAAATGAAAATTCCATCTTGGTAGCTCTCAAAGTTATAAAAATGTAATGTTTACACTTTTCACACAACAAAAGGCTTCACTATTTTTGTCAGTTTGGATTTTCATATACTATTTCTCTTATCAATCTTCAATCAATCGCAGTGGGAAACAAAGTTTTGGTTCCTTGAAGAAAAATAAAAGTGACCTTCACCATATAAACATAAAACTATGATCTAAATAAAGGAACTTTTTGAATATTGACTTGCTTAAACTTCCCAAAATGCATACACAATTTGACTGCTCCACTTAATCTGGCCTTTCTTTTAGATCTTTGATTTCAACTAATTATGTTTTAGTTTACCAAACAAAAAAAAACTAATTATGTTTTAGTGAAATTGTGTGCAGCTCTTCAAATGGCAATTCATTTTATTGGAAAAAAAGTGGCAGTTCATTAAATTACAGTTGTACCCATATCATCCAGATCTAGATCTAGATCTACATTTCATTATCAAATCAATTCAACCAACCAGTGAGTTGGCCTCAACGGTAACACCCCTCTTTCAAAGTGGAGAGGTTGTGGGTTCGAGACGTATCAACAGCTAATTGTTGATATAAAGTTTAGCCACTTAATTTATAAAGGGTAGGTAGGGGTCTCTTCAACCCCGCTTGCCTACTAAAAAAAAAAATCAATTCAATCCCTATTAAATTAGGGTTATGGCTTTTTTATTGAAATTACCATGCTTTAATTTAGCCAAAATATTTTCTATTTTTAAATTTCCTTAAGCCTTATATTAATTAGCCTTCAGTGGAAAATAACAAACAAAAAAAGATAACGGAGAAATCCAAGTGGAAAATAAAAATCCCAAAAAAATGGAAGGTGAGCATTTTCCTACCCACAGTCAACGACTAAGATCTCTTCTCACTAAATCCAACGGTCAATTCTAAAAGTCACCTCGTGAATAACGGAAGAGATTAAAAGATTTGTTCGTTGGTTCTTTCACTCTTCTTCGTCTGTTTCCATCTCTTTTCTCTACCAACAACAACTCTTCTTCTCCTCTCAATAGAGAGAAGAGTGATTGAGAGAAAACCAGTTCATTTTCTATCTCTCTCTCAACAACAATCATGGCTACTTCTTCATCTCTAACAGTTTCTCAAGCTCTTGTGGGTAGAACTATTTCCCATAACTCTACTCATTCTGACCGTCTATCTTTATCTGGTTTCAATTTCAGTAATCTTTCAGGAAGAACTCTTAAATCCTCGATTACCCAAACCCAAACTACTCGTATCTCGAGATCTTTCCGTAAAAACAATAACAACAACTTGATCTCTCGATCTTCAATTAAAGCTGCAGCAGTAGAAACATTAGAGAAGACTGAAACTGCTTTGGTTGATAAATCTGTTAACACCATTCGTTTCCTTGCTATTGATGCTGTTGAAAAAGCTAATTCTGGTCATCCAGGTTTACCTATGGGTTGTGCTCCAATGGGTCATATTTTGTATGATGAGATCATGAGGTATAACCCTAAGAATCCTTATTGGTTTAACCGTGATCGTTTTGTTCTTTCTGCTGGTCATGGATGTATGCTTCAATATGCTCTTCTTCATCTTGCTGGTTACGACAGTGTCAAGGTATGATTTTGAAGTTTCAGGGAATTTGATAATTTGTTTCTTGTATTTGAATTGTTGATAATTGATTGATTATTTGCTTTTTGTTGTGCACTTGTGCTACCTTTAGATGAGTGATGTGTTTTTCTCTTTGGGAAGCTTTTCTAGTAATTGCTTGTGATAATCTCAAATATACTCTAACTGGGTTTGAGAATATTGTCTGTGAACTTTTTGGATGAAAGCTGGCTATTGTTTCTGCTTAATTGACACATGTTTGTCTATCGGGTCATATTTTCACTTTCAATTGTTTATCCAGGAAGAAGACTTGAAGTCTTTCCGGCAATGGGGAAGCAGAACACCTGGTCATCCCGAGAACTTTGAGACACCTGGTGTAGAAGTTACTACTGGTTTGCATCTGTTCCCCCAAATGTTTTTTGCTTCCAAGGAGATGTTAGAAGATTCACAGATTAATCTTAGTATTAAATATGTTACCTTGTAGGTCCTCTTGGTCAGGGTATTGCAAATGCTGTTGGTTTGGCCCTTGCCGAAAAGCACTTGGCTGCTCGTTTCAACAAACCCGACAGTGAGATTGTTGACCATTACACGTACGGATCCTTCCATACCCATTTGTGTTTATTTTGGCATCTAAATTATTGATTTTAGAGACTATACTTATTTGATTTTTGTGATACTTTTGAAATTCTTAGGTATTGTATTCTCGGAGATGGTTGTCAAATGGAGGGAATTGCAAATGAAGCATGTTCCCTTGCTGGGCATTGGGGACTTGGAAAGTTAATTGCTTTCTACGACGACAATCATATCTCCATCGATGGTGACACAGAGATTGCATTCACTGAAAGTGTTGATAAACGATTTGAGGGTTTGGGTTGGCATGTTATTTGGGTTAAGAATGGTAACACTGGGTATGACGAAATTCGTGCTGCCATCGAAGAAGCAAAATCTGTAACTGACAAACCCACTATGATCAAGGTACAATTTTCTATACAATCCTGTTAAATTTATAATGTATAAGTTTTGCCTAATGTGATCTGAATTGCAATCTACTGGTGTCTTTATTACAGGTGACTACCACCATTGGTTTTGGGTCCCCAAACAAAGCCAACTCATACAGTGTACATGGTGCTGCTTTGGGTGCCAAGGAAGTTGATGCCACAAGGAAGAATCTCGGTTGGCCATATGAGCCTTTCCATGTCCCAGAAGATGTCAAATCGTAAGGACTCACCAATGCCTCTAGTTACAACTTACAACTACAAATTAATTATTGATTCTCAATTGGGTTTGGTATATTGTTTTTATAGGCATTGGAGCCGTCATACTCCTGAAGGTGCTACCCTTGAGGCCGAATGGAATGCTAAATTCGCAGAGTATGAGAAGAAGTACAAGGAGGATGCTGCAGAGCTCAAATCCATCATTACTGGTGAACTGCCCACCGATTGGGTGAAGGCTCTTCCAGTGAGATTTCTTTATATCTTTTTAGCCTTTGATCTCTATTATTCAATTGACTTAGTGTGTCATATATGAGATTAGTGTAATCTAACAGTTGGCCCTTTTTTTCTCTCCAGGTATACACTCCAGAAAGTCCAGCAGACGCCACCAGAAACCTGTCTCAACAATGCCTTAACGCACTTGCAAAAGTTCTCCCTGGGCTTATTGGTGGCAGTGCAGATCTTGCTTCCTCCAACATGACCTTGATGAAGATGTTTGGAGATTTCCAGAAAAACACCCCGGAGGAACGAAATGTCCGCTTTGGTGTTCGGGAGCATGGCATGGGTGCTATCTGCAATGGAATTGCCCTTCACAGCCCAGGTTTTGTCCCCTACTGTGCAACCTTTTTTGTGTTCACTGACTACATGAGAGGTGCTATTAGGATCTCTGCCTTGAGTGAGGCTGGAGTGGTTTACGTGATGACTCATGACTCAATTGGGCTTGGAGAGGATGGCCCAACTCATCAACCTATTGAACACATTGCAAGCTTTAGAGCCATGCCCAACATTCTGATGCTCCGTCCAGCTGATGGGAATGAAACTGCTGGGGCTTACAAGGTTGCGGTTGACAACAGAAAGAGACCCTCAATCCTCGCCCTTTCCCGTCAAAAGCTTGCCCACCTTCCTGGAACATCTATTGCCGGTGTTGAGAAGGGAGGATACATTGTATCAGACAATTCTACAGGAAACAAGCCAGATGTCATCCTGATGGGTACCGGTTCTGAATTAGAGATTGCTTCCCAGGCTGCAGATGAACTCAGGAAGGAAGGAAAGGCAGTTCGTCTTGTATCACTTATTTCTTGGGAGTTGTATGATGAGCAGTCTGACGAATACAAGGAGAGTGTCTTCCCTGCCGCTGTAACTGCCAGAGTTAGTATTGAGGCAGCATCAACATTCGGATGGGGAAAGTTTGTCGGGAGCAAGGGGATAGCTATTGGAATTGATAAGTTTGGAGCTAGTGCACCGGCCCCAAAAATATACAAGGAATACGGCATTACAGCAGAGGCTGTTATTGCAGCTGCCAAATCACTTATTTAGATCTTTTCGAGCAGTGTTTATATTTTTTTTCAACTTCAGCCTATATGGCACTTGGGTTTTGGATCGTGTTCTGTGAAGATGGAAATTCAGTGGAGAAGAGGCTTGTCTTGAGAGTATGAGTTAGAACAATGGTTTCTCTGAATAATAAAAGAAAAAAAAATGTCAGTTTTCTTTTTCTGTTTCTTATATCAATGTAGCTGAGTCTTAATTGAATTGCGACCTGGAAGCCTGTGTTGATGATTTTCACCTATCATATAGACCAGGTTTGTAATGCTTTCAAGGGAAAATGTGACTTAATTTAGTTCAGTTGCTGTTTTGTTCATTGATGCAACCATTTTATAATCTTTGCTTCGATAATATTTACAGTGCCTAGCTTTTGACTGCAATTGGTTTTGTTTCAAGCATAAGTTTTTGTGCTGTTGATCCTTTTGGGACCGAGTGTTTGATAAATAAAGGCATGGGTGGACTGTAAAAGTTGTAGATTTCAATTGTATAGATTGGATTGGGTGATGAACACAAACCATATGAATTGGCTAACTCAATCTTTGAGTAGGTCCTACTGAGGCATTGGAAATTATGGCTAAGGTGATCCTATATGTATTTTGAGGTCTAAAAATGAAATAAATAGAAGGCAAAAATATCCACGTTGTCTTCTACTTGCAATCTTACACACCTATCATTCTCTCATTGAGGAAGAAAGTGAGAGTTATAAGAGACATAAAAAATAACCTCTCATTTTGTTTGTTACCACCCTAGGGTGGTTCATTTTGATTGAACATAAAAAAGGCAATGCTCAATATGGAGGAGCTAGGTATATTTTCTTAGAGGAAATTGGCATATTCTCTCTCCACTTGTGTTAATGATATTGAAATTATACACACTCCATATCTTATACTATACATTTATATAATGTCGGCATCATTCCTCCCAAATAATACAACTCTGATGCTACTGCAGATAAGAACCTCAGGTCTTGATTGTTTTCGATTCAGTCTTTTTGCATGGATGATATTTATCCAACAAGATAACAAAGATGATGTTGTTCCTACTTCCTAACAACATGCCCGATACTGTGATAGATTTAGGCCCGTTTGGTAACACCCAGAAATGTGTAACACCCCGGATTCGGTAGGTGGTTGCCAATGGGTGGGTCCTACCAGGCTTAGGGGTGGTATGTCCTGACTTTGGAATATAGGTATAGATCCGTCATATATTGACACCGAGGCCTTTTGAGAAGACTTGGCTT
>JABWDY010009764.1:0-10371 GCA_013358455.1 Thalictrum thalictroides | reverse complement strand
GAAGATCAAATCAACTAGTAGGTTTTCGTTAAATTTGTATTACTCATTCGAATCTACTCATTTTCTCGTTATTTTCATCTTTGAAGAAGGTGAGTTCGATTTTTTAGTGTTTTATTAAATTTTTCTATATTATCAAATTTCTACTGCTTTTGTTTTCTATTTAGCTAATTGATGTTAGTTTTTCTGTAATTGAAATCTTTGCATGTTAGTTTTCTACTGCTTTTGTTTTCTATTTAGGTAACAGATGTGTGATTGAAATTTATTTAGGTAACAGATCTGTGATTGAAATCTTTTGTTTAGAATCTTTGCTTTCAACTTATTGCATGTCTTGTTTTGTGCGAAGTTTTAGTTAGATCTGAGATTGTTTGGTTAGTTGAGTGTTATAATTTTATAGATTGTTTGTAATAGATGCAATAAATTGAAGTTCTTCTAATGTAATTTTTTTTTGGCTAAATCTTCTAAAGTAATGAATTTCTGCACATTTAGGCATTGCTGAACTTTTAAGCTGCTTGATTTGCTTTCTATGCTTCTGCTGATTGTTATTTCAAACTTGTTCCTAAATGCATAAAACTCATTGCACAAAACTTGTTGAGTAATAAGTTGAGCAAAGAAGTTATTTAATTTTTGGAAAGAACTCAATTCTATGCTTGCAGAGACCTCAATGATATATCTGAAATTCGATGCAAAGATCTCTATGACGTGCTTGCCAAGAGCTCAATGTTTTTTTTGTAAATATGTTTGCATATCTGGACAATTTCTTTGAAGTGAAATATTTCCGTTGGATAGAATGCATTGAGTGCAATGTTTAGTATCATAGAGATCAATATCTAGAATTCATTACAAAATAAACAACTCTAACAGATCTAGAATTCCAATAAGCATCCTGTCTCAACATTAGGCGAAGAGGTAAATGCTTACTATCATATTTATCAACACATTTCTTGCCAAAAGTTAAATGCATACTTAAAATCAAGCATTGAACTATTTGACAATAAGCATATGAACTCTTTGGTAGTACGCATTGAACTCTTTGTATGCTTCTTATTATTGTGTTTATTGCATATAACTATTTCCACTGGGCAATATGTATGTATTTAGTTTGGAATGTTAAGAGTTCAATGCTTAATTTCACATAAATCAGGACATTGTTTGTTGAGAGGTTAATGTATACTCTATTTGTTTGATACTAAGCATTGATGTCTTTGCTAACAAGTATTGAACTCTGTGTAACTTTAGAATTTTGTAAGTACAGTTTTCATCCTATTAAAGACAAATATGCAAGGAAATCATGGCATGAATTGCAATGACTTTCTTCTAATTAAAGTTGAATTTCTTTAAGTTTTTTTATTTCTGTTTTGGTTGAATTTTTAACATGACAGATGACAACATGTAGAGGAATATGTCAAATATAGTGTATGAAGCAACTCAATCTTCTGTTAACCAGCAAGAAGAAAGTGAAGATGATTTTGTAAATGTAGATACAACAAAGCGACGTGTATCACCTAGATTGAGACAAGTGAAGCTAATGGAGATGATCCAAATGAAACGAAAAAAGGATGAGAAGGGAAAGTGTGTAGAACAAGTTGAGGTAAAATATTATTTAATGTTTTTTACCATGTTTAAACACTTAGACAGCTAGCTTGGCTTGCTTGTTGTCCTGTTGCTATATTTTGCGTTTGTTGCATTTAAATGGTTGTGAACACAAGTTAGTTGTCTTGCCAAACAATACACCAAAAGAGAACACTTTAAAATCTAATTACTAATACAATAAGAAGACACTTGTCTATACTAAATGTAATCCATGTGGCAACAAGTGACATGTCATCATGGTCATCCCATATAACACTACTTCACTAAAACCTTGTAAACTAAGCCAGGTAGATATGTGGGACGACTTTTGATTGCACAATTGTTTATAATGTAGTGTTGTTATCATCAACCTTAGCTGGCTATCAACAACAAATCTGCACCATTGATATTCCTAGAGACAAAAATTTGAAGATCACGTAGTTGAGGAACCTTGAGATGACAGATAATATGGCTAACAGTTTATTTTTATACATTCGAGGACTATCCAACGATGCAAAACTTGCAAATGAGTGATGACAACCTTCGGTTGGCAGCACTTATGGTCTTAATTTGATATATAGTTTATCTTGATTTCCTTTCTATGCTTCTGTTGATTGTTGTTTGTTCCTAAATGCAAAAAATTCATTGCATGTGTTTCATTGACCTATTTGCAATGCATAAAATTTGTTGAGTAATAAGTTGAGCGCTTTTCACAGGTGACAAAATTACAAGAGTCTCCAAGTAAAAAAGCCAAGAAAATGATGATAGCTGTTTTAGAAGAAAATCAAGAAAATGATGGCAACTGCACGAATGTAGGAAGTTCACGGCAAAGAAAAACATTTACGAAGCCAAAAACTCCAAAAAAGAAGAAGAACAATAAGGTAATGCATTCATATGAAATGTTGCCTTATTGTTAACATATTAGTCCCATTCTGTCTTGTTCGAATCTCCTGCTTTCTTAAAGTTTATTCCTTATTTGTAGGGTTTTGGGGATTCTCTGACATGTTCCTATGAGACAAATATCTCAGTACATTCAAGTTGGGTGGTGCTTGCTTTCCATTACATTCTGTTATAAGGCGTGGCACATTACTGTTATAGGACTATAAGAGTTGTAATTGTCTCATATATTGTTACCATATATTTCAGATAATGAGATAGATCTTTCTTTGGGGTTGGGTTAGAGTATGCAGAGAGTCATCATTCATATAGAAATTATATTAGAATTCTATATCTTCATGTATGGGGATCTTTTCCCAATCATATTTCAAAATCCAATAGACGATGAAACTTAATGGAAAAGGTCAAAGGATAATTTCACGTATTTGTAACAGAATGAACTCAATTTGTTGTCAAGTCCACTATCTTTCAATGACTCATTGAAGGATAATACAAGTATGGCATGAAAAGAACTAGAAGTTACGAATTACCAAATACAAATCCATGTAGGTCTCGGATAACTTAAAGTGGTCGGTATATGACTTTGCATAGCAGCAGTTGCACGTGATGCATTTGTCACTTTGCCTCTGTTGCTATGTATAAAATGACATTAGTGTTGCCCGTTTCTTGGTATCATAAAATTTTAATTATTTTATTTTTTCCATAGACAATGTTTTTGTAATGCATGGAACTCTTTTATTTGTATTTAATTAAAAAATTTGGAACTCAATTTTATTTTATATATATGAAAAATGTCATTTTCTTAGCAGGCCATCGCATCTAAGAACCCATCTGGTTCTTTCAGATGTTGCACCAAAGTAATGGTCGCCATCACGCAAAACATGAAGATACACTTTTAGAATCTCATAATATGAGTGCGAACATTTTTTTTCCAAACTCCAACCACAACAACATTGGGAAATCATTTGTGGTGCACTTGGAAAATATGGAGACCTTGAAAAAGTTCGGTTGAACTGATGTGATCTATAGTGAACTGATGAAAAAGATTAAGACTAAGAAAGACAATCCTCTTTCAGTCACTGCCTGCGTAATTACTCTCTTGGTAAATTTTTTCTCAGCTCACAAAATAATTTATCTATTTGTAAGCTTACAATCATAAACTGAATGTTTGTTTTGTTGGATCCTTCGCAGGTTTGGTTCTGTGAAATATCTGGAGTTATTGAACCTAGAAAACGTTACATTTCTGGCACTCCAAGAATTGGCAAATGGAACTTCACCAAACTTTCTGAAGCTTGGCACAATGACTTCTTTCGAAACATTACAAAGGACAAGGTATTGAAATCAAAGACTAAAACCATTACATAGTTACATGCATGTTGTACGTATGCATTGTAAGATTACTATTTGTGTCATCATGAGTTTAGGGTTTATAGTTTATCTAAGAAGGAATTCAATATACCACCTTTGACTTTGACTTGCTTAATAAATGTCTACTAGCTTCAATTCTCTGCAAATTTATTTGGCTTTTGTTGAAATATCATCATGTTCATTAAAAGTTTCTATAAGAAGAAGTTTCAACACTATATTTGGCTTATGTTGCCCTTGTCAGCACACCATGTTAATCACAAATTGAATACTAAAATTCTCTCATCAGTTGTCTGACTTCTTCATTTTCATTCTGTTCATATATATTAAAATCTATCATCAGTTGTTTGGCTTATCTGTTAGAAATATCCATCATCATATATAGTAGCTTACATAATAGTTAGAAGTTAGAACAAGTAACAAGACTAGCTAGCTATATATATGGCTATCTTATAAACATGTATATAAGCATGTGGTTACCTGCAAGGTTTATTTGCAAACACCTTTGTGCATGATATCCTAGCAGTTCATTGCATTTATAAAATTTTGAAAAACTTGATTGTTTTTGTTTTATTTTTTCTAGATCAAGGATGATTTTGATGATATTACAGCTAAAGAGGAGTTACTTTTGGAAGAAGTAATCATTCAACAAGAAGATTACAAGCCAAAGGACTATGAACAACTATTTGAAGAGAATATTGAGCCGAAGGCAGAAATTGTAAAGTTAAAAAGAAGAATTGATGAACTTGAAATAGAGAGAAGACCAAGTGAGGCTTACAATGAAGTTGAGAACAACTGTGGAAGAAATCATGAAAGTGAAGGTGCTAGCAAACAACCAAAGAAAATGAAACTAAAGTTGAAATTGAATAGAAGTCAAACACCTAAAGAAAATGTTGAAGTGGGAGATGAAGAATGACGGGAAGAAAGAGTTGAAGTTGGACAGGAAGAAGGGCAGCAAGAAACTGTTGTAGTGCCACATAAAGAAGAATGTTGTGAAATTTTTAAGTGGTACAGGAAGAAGTACAACAAGAAAAGCCAAAAGAGATACAAGTAGAGAAAGGAAAAAAAAAAGATGTAGCACAAGGGTAGGGCCACAAAAAAGCGTGGAGCAAGATAAAAGAAATAAAAACAAGGCAACAAAGTGCATGAAAAAGAAGAAAGTTAATGAAGCCACAATAATTAAAGTGGTTGAATTGGATGTTGAAGATAAAATGGAAGTTGTTGAGCCCTTGAAAGATGTTACAAAAAGCAAGTATTTTGACGTCGTCGAGGAAGAACATCAAACAAAATTGAAGAATTTTTTCTATCTTGCAAATAGAGAGTAAGTTACAATTACATTTTATTTTAATTTTATGAAATTTGATTTTAATGATTAAAAGTCATAAAAATCTCTTAACTAATGTAGGGATAATGCATATGAAGATGATACCTACCAAATAACGAGGTGTGCAGTTGAGGATCCGATGTATGATAATTTCACGGACGCTAATGTACGTGCATTTGTTAGACCTCAATTATCTTGTTTTTTTTGTACTATTAGGTGGAAAATGTTTGTTGGAATAAGAATATCTCCTTACAATATATAATTTCACCTGCATATGAACTCTTTGGTAGCAACTTATTTGTATTCCATGTATATTAACAATTGTTTTTGTTAAAGGTTATCAACTTCCATTCAAAATGGTTGAAGGAGTACGAAGATCAAGATTTCAAGAGCATATATGTGTCAGCTCTTGCATGGGAAAGAACCACATGATACTTTATTCTAATTTTATGAATTAGCATCTATTTTCTCTTTTTAACATGAAAATGATCATATTTGTTTAATACAACCTCATATGAAAGCAAATCAAAAGAGATCTAAAGAACATTAATTGGATGCTGTCTTGCAAAAGGATTTGACAGATGACATCAAGTTTGTTTTCATACCCATGAATACTTCCAAAAGCTCTGATGATCTTGAAGGCTACCATTGGACGTTGTTAGTGTTAAATTGCGACAAAAAGTCATTTGACCATTATAACAGTATGAGCCCAAGAAGAGGACGAAAGGATATATTTTATGATGAAACATAGAAAATGGTAACTTTAACACCAATTTTGATTGCTCGATTTTAATTGCTAATCTCACATTTATGAAGTCGATCAGCATGAATGTTTTTCATAACAAGAACTATACAATAGAAATTAGTAAGTGCACATACATATATAGTTCAATCTGAATCTTTTATTTTCTGGCTTACTACATTGCTTGAGGTGGATGCATGGTTTTAAATAAATAATTATAGAATTGAGAGAATGTGGAACACATGGTCAATTGGTCATGACCGTTCTTCAATCTGCTGACATGAAGGCCCTTGTTGTCATATACTTCATATTGTATGCCATCATATAGTGATCTCTTATTTGCTTTTCTGTAGGCAAATGAAATTCTTAAGGAAAAAAATGCTGGTTCAAAATTCGTCGGTTGGAAAAAGAAAGTGTCCAAAGCAAGCTGCCCTCAGCAAGGAGACAGGTAAGTGTCCTAAACCATTGAAGGCGAGAAATTATTTATATATATATATATTGATCACATCAACTACATTTCAGTGTCGACTGTGGACTATACGTATGCAAGTTTATGGAAATCTTGAGCAGGGATGAGAAGATGTACAGCCAAACTGATTTCCAAGCTCAAGTTAATGATTTGAAGCTTAATTTGGCATGCATGATCTTGGCGGACAAGGACAAAAGTTGGAAGCTAGAGAACATAGGCATATGAGATTTATTGAGAAAAAAAAATGTATTTTGGTAATTTTGTAGAAGATGTTGTGACAAAGAATTTTGGTTGTAAGATTTTGAAAGTTAGAAAAACATGAACTACTTGTAACTATTTTTGTTAATGAAAATCAGTACTTTAGAACTCTTGTGATTATTTTATTTTTTTTCTGTTCTTAATCCCATACCATTGACTTAGTACTTCACATTCTTTGCTGGTCCGAGGAATTGTATAGGTAAGGACATGGCCTTTGCTCAAATGAAGTTGGTCATTGGGGCTGTACTTTTCAACTTCCAGGTTATACTTGTTGAAGGTCATACCGTTCGCCCTAAACCAACAATGATGCTCCATATGTAGAATGGCTTGAAGGTCAGGATCAGAGAAAGATCTACTTAAGGATAAACACCATTGCATGAGTTATCGATATAACATATATATAGTAATTTGTTCTAGATATATTGCTTTTAGCCATTACTATAAATTGTAGAATACATTTATTTGTAAATACATGACAGTGCATAACTTCCCTAACTATTGATGTCGAAAGTATCAAGCAACCCTAGGTTTTACTTCTACCATCATACCATTTTTCATGTTCAGAACCAGTGATGGCTTTGGATACACACAGTGTCCTTTTACTAATTCAATCTGGGAGTACATCTTCACGTAAAGCCTCCTTGCGATTTAGTGGAACTGCAGGGTGTAATCTTAATGATTCACACAAAGCAACATTAAGATACACCAATCCTTTGAGATCTCCTGAATTAAATACCCAAGGATTCTTTTCTATCTGATCATTTTCAAAGTTGGAAATCTTCATATAGATATCATTTAGCTCTTCTAAAATCTTCGCTTCTACGATTGGGTGCTTTAAAATCATATAGAAGAACCAAGATAACGCCGCACCTGTTGTATCTCTTCCCAACAACAACAACAACAACAACAAGAGGCCTATATCGCACAAGCATAATCCCTTTTAACAACAACAACAACAAACCAAGAAACAAAAAAATCAAGAATCTGGATGTTTGATAACGCCTATCAAATAGACATGTCAAAAAAAAAAAGACAGTAACTTAGTGGCTTTGATGAGTTTTGTTCAATAAAATGTCTGCCAATAACTGCTGGAACATATTGCCAGAACCTACTTTCAAACAATACATAAACTTGTTGGCAGAAAAGGCAGAGATCTATTGACATAATCATAACAACAATAAATCGTACTAAAAAAACAGGTAATAAGCGAAGGAGAATAACATCACTAATCGTGACAAAGTCATGTATAAATTTTTTGTAATGGTGGTTCAATTTACAAGTAAAACCACTATGAATCAAATTGATTAACCAAGTTCGACCATTGAACTGAAACCATACAAATTTTTTATCTGATACACCCCTTCTTATAGGCACCAACACTTGGTATTTTTTTCGTCTTCGGTCTACCTGGCTGCTTAGTAAAATCAGGTGGACAAATGACTTCATCTTCTCGTACAACTATATCATTCAGATTTACAACCATTGGGGGAATGTGGTGAGCGTAACTTTGACGGTAGGCAAAGACAAGAAACATTGGATCAACAACTTCAACACTGCGGTGATCAGAAATAATGCATTGCAACGCATGAGCACATGGAAGACCTTCAACTATCCTACATCTACAAGTACGTGTGCGAAGTCCCAAGTCAACACAACGTTATTTCTAATACTATGAACTTCAATTAACGTTGAACTCGACTTAAAATGGGGGCCAAGTTTTCCAAGCATCAATTATTTCTTTCAACTCATGTTGTATTTTGGGACAAATGAATGAACTCTACTCTTACTACAGTCCCTTCTCTCTGAAAACTGATCCGTTAACTTCTTACGGATGTAATCCAACATAGAGGTAATGGGTAGAAACCTTTGCTCACCAATCCAAGAGTTGAAGCTCTCTGCTATACTAAAACACATATCCCCATACCTTTGGCCAGGGAAGAATGCATTGGCCCAATGCTCATAAGAAATAGTAGATAAAAATTCAACAACTTCATCTTTGTTATCCTTGTTGCCATCTTAAAGATCATTAAGCTTCACAGAAAACTCTTGGGAGGTATAAGCATATGCAACAGCCATAAATAGGTCATCAATGAACGCCTGATTACGACTCCGACCTTTAATACAATTACGCAGGTTGTTTCGGAAGTGCCATAAGCAATATCCATGGGAAGAATTAGGAAATACCTACTGAACAAACTGACATGCCGATCAGAAATGAATGTAAGAGTTCGCTGAAGCGACACAACCAATTTTAATTGTTGCAAAAACCATTCTCTGTTGTCATCATTCTCCCTTGATACAACAGTATATGCCAAAGGATAAAAACTTGCAAATTACAAATGTTTATAAATGTTCATTAGAAAATTTCTAAATACAAGTAATTTTTTTTTTTAATAATCCTAATAGATATTTTTCCCACGTGGCTGTCAATCTTTTGCCCCCTTCCCCAGCCCCCACATTAAAATCCTTAGAAATGTGATAAGCGCTCAAATGTGTAAATATATCCCTTTAACTCATGTATATTTGTCCCAAGTTATGATATAAAGTGATATGATATGCTTGATATTGTTAGAATTATGTGTTTGTAGGTGCATTTCGCCCGGAAAAGCTAAAAGGAAGCAAAATGCGATAAAAAGACAGTTTCAAGTAGCCAACTTGACGCAATTAAACGAAAGGGTTAGAGAGCTCGGATTTTGAAGCACAAATAGGCATTGGAAAGCTCTTACTTCCTACTTCAAGAAAGTTAAGATAGATCAGAGAAGACATAGATGGAATCAGGACAAAAAGACTCGTCAAAACCTGTCAGAACCAGTTTCTGCTGATTATTTTTGGACCTCTTGGGCTTCTTTGAAGTTGTGTTTCTTGAAGTAATATGGATCTAAGATTTTGACTGAGTCTTCCACGTTCTTTGACTAAGATCTCCACCAAATTTCAGCTCCAGAACCTTCCTACAAGTTATTTAATAAATTTTAAACTCTTTTCTAGCAATTTTCAAGGAGTTCTAGGGTTAGAAGGACTCCTCCCTATATAAGGAGAGGAGAGCCACAAAATTCATTATGCTTTGATCTTAAATTGAAGTATCATTAGGGTTTGACATTATTTTATGTTGAAGAAGAAGTTCCATTTATTATAATACAAGTCTATTTACTTTTGAAGTTCTTTACTTTTCTATCGTATCTTTACTTTTCATGCAATTTAATCTTTCATTTTTATTTTTTGTCTTTTAATTATGTCTTTTACATCTACAGCCATTATCATCATCACCACAATCATCATGAGCTAATCAATTCATGGGGTTTTACAAGTGGATTAGGTAAGTAAAAGAATTTACTACAATTGTTACATGTTTTTCATGCTAGAAAGATAATTATTTTATAATTGATCACATAGGATAGTTTTCGCTCTTTGTTCTTCATAATAAATAAAAGAGAGATCTTTTTGCATGTGTAGAGTTTCGAGCCTCATACGCCTGTTAACATATCTTGGCATCGAGAGAGAGAAGATAGTTAACAAATAGTATAAAGAGTTGTAATTCACTACTTGCATGACGACATCGAGATGAGAGGTACTAGGTCTTGAATACTTCTTGAGGTCGAGTTCCTGGGTCGAGAGCAAGGGAACTCACTACCAATTATTGCTTTGTCTATGAGTTATAGTTGAATGCATGGGAAACAAGCATGAGTAGTTAATTTGGACACTTTCCTATGAAACGAAGTAATACCCCGCTTTTCTTTCCATATTCACAAC
>JABWDY010009706.1:101459-111811 GCA_013358455.1 Thalictrum thalictroides | reverse complement strand
AATATTTTTTCTTTGTTGGGGTTCAGTCCTAAATGGGTTCAGTTAATTCATCAATGTCTTTCTACTGTGTCTTTTAAAGTACTTATTAATGGTGCTCCTTTTGAGGATTTTGGGCCGAGTAGAGGTATTAGACAAGGGGACCCTTTGTCACCTTATCTTTTTATCCTTGTTTCTGAAGATTTTTCTAGAATGGTGGCTAAGAAAGAATACGAGGGGCAATTTCATGGTTTTAAAATGAAAAGAGGAGTACCTAGTATTTCACATCTCTTATATGCAGATGACCTCATTTTATTCTGTAAAGTTGACTTGCAGAAGGCAGAAAACTTGTTACATATAGTTGAGAGTTATTGTTAAGGGTGCTTATCGAGCCAAACAAGCCGAGCATTGATATGTTTGAACTCGGCTCGTTACTAATCGAGCCGAGCTCAAATAATGATTTGAGCTTTGCATTCTGCTCATACTCACCTCGTGAGGTTTTTAACAAGCTCGAGCTCGTGAAGCTCGTTAAGATATCGAGTTCGAGCCAAGCTCATTAAGCTTATTTAAGCTCGTTAATATATATACTACATTACATACTATGTCGACTGTCTGTCGTAACAAATTCCAAATGAGCAATAATCAACAACAAGATAATTAGATAAACACCATGAATCCATGATTTATAAATACATTATCAACATCGACATACAAATGTAGGCTTATTTAAAAGATAAACAAACAAGAGTAATATGTCACATATATCTCAAGTGACGAATAATGCACTACAAAATATAACTTCTTGATATTTTTCCCTTCACTAATCACTACCAACTCAGGCTTACAGAATACATTTCTCCGAGAAAGTCTGAATAAAGTAGAGTAACACCATCTTCAAATTATCTATGGCAACCTGATTGCATCCTAATTTCTTCCCTTGATTGACTTATGATCTTCTACCTTCTTATATATCTCATCAGCTCGATCCTGTATAAGATAAAATACCTTGGAATTAAACAAAGTGATAACTCAACACTTTGTCGGTTGAGGAAATGCTAACTTGAAATCAACAGTTTATGAAAATTAAGGCATGCAATGGACATAACAATTACCAACAACATACAACAAAGTTTAGAACATCTCATTATATAAGCATATAAAAGTTTAATCTATTCGACAACACTACTAGGAATAGTCACAAAATGATCAAAAGCTTTCTAGTAGTTAGTAAATTCCAAGGGATTAATAAATGCCTACATACAAAAAATTAAGCTAGGAAAAAATGACTATCCCTAAAATCACTGTAGACAAGAATAAAATGATATTTGATGAAAACGAGAATAGTAATACTGTAATACCAAGCAAGCTAACTACTCAGAAATTGGATACTGAACTCTGAATAACCAACCACACTCATGCAATTCCTAGTACAAAGGCAGATTTAAACGCATTCTTTCTTGCTTTCCTTTTTCCATATATATCAAATTATGATCAACTCAAATAAAAGCAACAACAATAACAAAAGATATATTAGTTCATAATGAAGGTATAGAACCATTCAAGCCTTTGTATAAACCCTCTTAATACAAACAAGTCCAAGAAGAAAACTCCACAGGTGACCAATCAAGCCTCCCTTCTAAAACTTTCATTTGAATGGAATTTTGACACCTTGTAAGAATACATCTTAATTTTCTCCCGTATTTTCAAGTTTAAGTTTTCCCTTATATTCACCATTACCTTCAACTCTTCAAGCATCACTTGTTCTAAAATTATAGACAACATCAAAACTAATTCATTCAATAAGCAAATAAAAAACATTTACAAGGATTCACAGTTTGTACTCCTTTTGCAACTTCGAATTAAAATGTAACTTTATTTCTACAATCAACCAAGACCACCTAATCATCAGACATCAAGTCAACTAAATTAATGGATATTATGCCTCGTTATTGATTGATAAAAGAAAGCATTGATAGAAGAAAGTATTTCAGAGCTTTAAAACGAAGAATCAAATCTAGTAATGAAAAGGAAAACTCACCGTAACGGTTTTTCTTTTTTCCACACTTTTTCAATCTACTACTAAGATTTGAATGGAAGTCTCATTATACCATTTTTTATCTGAAGAAGTTGCAGAGAGAGAGAAAGAGAGAGTGATTGAAGAAGAGGAGCGTAAGAGAAGAAGAAAAACAGAGAAGAAATAGAAAACAATCTGCTATGTTTTATACTATGAGGGTAATTTTAAAATTTAACCATTATAAATATTCGAGATACTCGGTTCGGCTCGACAAGAGCTCGAGCTCGCCTCGAGTTCGAACTCGGCTCATTAACTTATCGAACGAGCTCGAGCCAAGCTTTTATCGAGCTGAGCCCGAGCTGCTCAGTTCGATAAGCACCCCTAGTCGTTATTGTTCACTTTCAAGCTAGGCTGTAAATTATGAAAAGTCTAGTGCTTTTTTTTAGTAGTAATGTGAGTTTGAGACGACAACAACAACAACAAATTAGAGATTTATGGGGGGTCAAAAAGATTAATGAAGAAGAGAAGTATTTGGGTGTTCCAATTTTCTTGAGTAAGAAGAAAGGAGATGATTTTCAGTACTTAATCGATTGAGTATAATCTAAGGTTGCAGGTTGGAAGGCAAAGATTTTACCACAAGCATGTAGATAAGTCCTAATAAAATTTGTAGCCGAGGCTATTCCAATTTATATCATGTCTACTTATAAGATTCCAGAGTTTGTGTGTGAGAGATTAGATAAATGAACGAATTGCCTTTTTGGTCAATAAACTTTCATTTTATTTTCACTTTGGTCAAAGAACTTTTTTTTTTTGCAAAACAAGCAATGAACTTTGGTTTTTTTTGCAAAATAAACAAAAATTAAGCAAAACACAATTTGTAATTTGATTTTGCAAAACAAGCAAAATGCCTAATTTTTGTTTATTTTGCAAAAAAAAGTAAAGTTCATTGACCAAAGTGAAAAAAAAGTGAAAGTTCATTGACCAAAAAACCTATTTTTTCTTAGATAAATTGTAGAAGGGATTTTTGGTGGAAAGGTACTCAGGATTCTAAGGCTATTCACCTTAAGTCTTGGAATTCACTTTGTAAGGCAAAGGAAGACGGTGGCTTGGGTTTTACAAATGCAAGTAGTATGAATAATGCTTTACTTGCTAAACATTGGTGGAAAATTCTTAAAAAAATTGATTCCTTTTGGTCTACTGTGTTTAAGAGATTGTATCGTAATTATAATCTTGAATGGAAAGCTTTCGCTAAGGCTAAAGGAGTAGAGGTAAGAAAGAGTTCATGGAGAGTTGATAATGGTGTGCAAATTAATGTGTGGACTGAGCCATGGATCATATGGCAAGGTAGTCCGGCTTTATTGTATAACCTTATGGAAATCTCTAATGGGATGAATGTTTTGTCAGTTCATCAACTTATTCAACCTATTTTACTGGGAATATAGAGTTGATTCATAGATTTTTTCCTGCTCCTCTTTGGTCTTCTATCACGAACATTGAAATTAAAAGACATAGCCCTGATGGTATTATTTGGTATTGGGATAGAAAAGGGAGTTTTAGTATTCGAAATGCGTATCATTTGAATAGTATTGGTTTGAATGATTCATTTAGTAGAGTCACAAATTCAAAGATTCTAAAGAAAATATGGAAATTAAAACTACCAGCTAATATAATTCTTTTAATATGGAAAGTTTTCACAGGTTGTCTTCCAACGGGATCGGTTTTCAGAAATAGAGGATTTAATGGTAACCATAACTGTTGTTGGTGTGATGAAAAGTTAGAGGATATTGAACATATATTTTACAAATGTGAATGGATTAAAAAGTTAGGGTTCATTAGCCCTTTAGCTATAAATTTGAATTGTAAACATGACTGGAACTTAGAGAGATGGATTCAACAGTTAATTTCTTGTCATGATGAAGATATTAAGGCGAATGTGGGACATTATTCATATGGTATATCAAATATGGTTGCATAGAAACGAATGCATTTTCTCTAAAGTGGAATGTTCTCATTTTTCTATACTGAAAAAAACGGATTATTTTTGGGATCTATGGAAGAAAGGCTATTTATCTGATATGGTTGATACAAATATGTTGGATTTTGATAACTCCTTGCAGGTTGAAGATCAATGGATTCCTCCACCTATTGGTTCTTACAATATTAATTTTGATGTTGGTTTTATCAGAGATACTAGTGAAGCGACTGCTGGTGTCCTAGTTAGAGATTCAGATGGCAGAAATTTTAATATTCCTTACACAATGGTGTCCAATATACTAGAGGGGGGGGGGGGAATAGTCTACTTAAAAACTTACTGGAAAATATCACCCCCAAGAGGTACAACAAAGACAAACTGTCACTTATCGAAGAAATTGACACTAACAGATATGCTTAGGAAAAATTAAGTGCGGAATAAAAAGATTACACTAAGCAAGTCTATCAAGTCTAAATCAACTAACAAGCAAGATAACAAGATATGGAAAGGTAGAGCATGAAGAGATGAACAAGAAAGTAGTCTAGAATAATACTCACAACTAACCAACTCTAGTCCTTGGGGTCATGTCTTCATGAGTATGGGTTTGTTGAAACCACAACTCTAAAACAATGAAACTCCCAATACTTTTACAAGTAGCCAAGAACTTCTCGAGGTGGGTAGAGAAAGAGGCACTCCCACCTTCCGATTCAAGGACTACCAACTAGAGATGTAAGTTGGTGATATTAATCTATAACTACAACTACCAAGCATATAGAGATAATAATAAGAACAAGAAAGCAAACCAAAGACACAAGATGTATAGTGGTTCGGCACAAGATTGCCTACGTCCACTCTTCAAGTCGCTTCTTACTATTAAGATAAATCCAATGCCTTGGAACACCTCCAACAACTCTACACCACTCCCATTAGTGTTGATTTAATCTAACTTGAAATTTGTAGAGATTTTTTCCTAAAATCTCTAACCTAGAATCCACTAGGGTTTGAAGAAGTTAATCACCAAGCTCCTCACCTTGAACTCCTTCTCAAGGGTTTCACCTCTCTTGTCTTCAACAAGAAGAATCACATCAAAGGAATCACCTTTGGTAAAAGGGGTTTTTCTCTCTTGAAAGTCTCACTCAATATGTTTAAGTTGTTTTGCTTGACCATATGTTTGAAATGACTGATTCAATTTGTATGCAGAAAAATGAGGTGGTTAATTGCATTGACCATTATAGGGCTAAAAGAAAATTGCCTAAAATCTCTTGGCCCATTCAAATCGGCACCCCCTCATGCCCTCAGCAAGGAAATACGTATGTTTCATAAAACATTAAATGCAAATTCTCTTTTTGCGGGGCTGATTGTTATTGAAAATTAACACATACTGATTGATCACCCATTCTCTTTTACAGGGCTGATTGTGGACTTTATGTCTGTAGAATCATAGAAGCATTGAGTTCTGGAGATAAGCTGCCCACTAGTAAGGATTGTCAATCGAATGTCGACGAGTTAAAGCCTACCTTGACAGGCCAAATACTGGGAGACAAAGAACACAGCTGGGACTTTGACAAAGAGTGCAAATAGCAACAAGTTAGAAGACACTTTAAAATGAAGTAGGGTGAAAAAAGGAAAAAAGTGAAAAAGTTGTTATTTTGCGGATGTAGATAATGTTTGCTAATTAGAATGTTATTAAAAGTTGTTGTAGGATTTATGAAGGTCGATAAATCTTAAAGATGTTATCAGTTGTATATGCTCTTCTTGATTGACTTAATATGAAATCTTATTTTGATAATCAAATGAGCAAATGAAGTTTATATGAAGTTTTGTTGTTATCAGAATTTTTGCATTTATTTGTTTTGCGCAATTCAGGAAATGTACAGTTGAGAAAGCGTGTGTTTGTATTGTTATGGTGGAGGTTTGTAGAGTCTTGTATTTATATACCAAAGATGAATTAGGCTATGTAGGTAGTCTATTTAACGTCCAAACTGTTTCAGGCCGATCACTACTTCTCTTTAGTAGCAGAAAACTGTTTCAGATTTGCTACTTGAGCTTGTTTCCCCTACTTTTGTTCTGTTGTTGCTACTTTGATTATAATTTCTACCTACCGTCCAAATAACACATACACCATGAAAATATTATGATCTTTCATGAGTGATGAAAAGTGTCAATTCAATAAGAAAAATAATACAACTCAATATAAACAATGTTGCAAAATGAAACTCCAATCACTACAATGAAGAACTTACAAATTGAGCAATGAACAAGTTTCTGATATGAGAGCAAAGACCTGTTGGCATGGATGCAAAGACCTATTTGCATAATAACAGTACAAAAAATAAACATGCAAAATAACTGTAGAAAACAACAACACAATGAACAAAAGTCAAATTTCTCCGTGTAAATCACCAGTCATTTACAATGAATTAAAGTAATTAGGAATCGAAGAGGTTTTTAGTGGTCATCTCTGACCATTCAGCAGAAGTCATACATATTTTGGATCTAAAACGTCTTTTTTGCTGAACTAAACCAGAGTTAGGGATCCTGTTTGTCTTAGGTCTTCCAGGCTGATTACGAACCTCAGGTGGAATAACAACTTCCTCATGTGCTGCAGTGAAATCACCAATATCAACATCAACGGGCGGAATGTTATGAGAATAACTTTGGCGGTAGAAAAGGACAGAAAACATAGGATCAATGAAATCCTGAATAGAACGCCTATCAGAAATAATACATCGCATAACATGAGCACAAGGAATTCCCTCACCACAAGTACACGAAAAACATCCCAAGTCAACAATATTAGTCCTTATGCTATGCACTTCAAATAGATCTTCGCTTGACTTAATAGGGGCTGCCATGTTTTCCCAGCATCAATTCTCTCCTTCAACTTATTTTCTATCGTTGGACAAATAAGAGAACTCCAACCATTACCACAAGTTCGCCTTTCTGAAAACTGGTTCATTAACCTAGAACGAATCCGATCAATCATTGATGTAATTGGCAAGAATCTTTCCTCCCCAACCCATGAGTTAAAACTTTCTGCTATGCTCGAGCACATGTCTCCATATCTGGAACTGGGGAAATGTGCGTTCACCCAATGCTCAAATGGGACCCGGGACAAAATATCCAACACATCTTGTTTGTTATCCTTGCTGTCAACCATCAAATCATTATATTTCTCGTCAAACTCCCGGATGGTATATGCATATGCACATTCTTTGAACAACCCCTCTATGAACTTGCGGTTGCGACTGCGACCTTTAATTGCAGTCCGCAGGTTCAATTTCAAATGCCAAAAACAATAACCATGTGAGGAACTGGGGAAAACAGTTGGAACAAACTTCAATAAACTGTTATGCCTATCACTAATAAATGTGATAGGCCGTTGAAGAGAAACCACCTCTTTGAGATTTTGGAGGAACCACTCCCAGTTCTCGTCATTCTCAGTTGTCGCAACAACAACAAATGCCAAAGGGTAAAAACCTGAAAAAATAAAATATACCAAAAATTAATATTCTGAAAGATTGTGCAAAGAGGTCTTTACATAGCGTGCAAACAGATCTTTGCAAACTTGAAAACTGAAACGTAACAGCTCGATTAAGTTGTGACAAAAAGATCGAGGGTGTGTTTCGAAATAGAACATATATAATGTATGTATTATATATCAGGAATATCACAGTGCAACTTATGAAAAACCAAAACTCAAGAAGTTTATACATTATCACAAGGATGTGTAGTAGACAAACAACTATCTGGGCAAATGGCATTGGAGCTTGTTTTTTTCCACAAGGGTTTCAACAGTTATGATCTACTGAGATGAGATTGATTATTTTCATGCCTTGTGGTCAATAAAAATAACTGGATAAGCTAAGCTAAAAAACATTTTTGTGATCCATTAACTGACCTAGCTACTTGATTTCACATATAAGTTTTAAAACAATTTAAACATGAAAAACATCCAATTTCCATACTGAAACAGAGAAAAAATAAAGTTAGGCAAGACAAAATGATTCCAAGTGTTTGTTCTCAATTCCATATAGTTCACAAACATCAGATATGACAAGCAATCAAAAGGAAAGGAGCTTGAGCAGAACTCCCAAACATTATCAAAAGGAGAAACAACAAAGAAAAATGACACAAAGTAACAACTTTAGACTACTACATGAATTACACAAGCTCCTTAGTAATTGGAGAAACTGGCAGGGATAGGAACAACGACGACTACTCAGATGGGCAAACCATACTTATATCACAATGCAACTTCTATATATCACAAAAATTAAATCGATGATATGTTCCCTTCAAGGCAATATAGCAGCACATATAGTAAAACATATAGCAGCCATTAATTAAACAATATCATACATGATAAAAAAATTGAAATTCAAAGCATATTACCATCATCAGCGTTTCTACCAGTCGCTGCCATCATACAACCCTTGAACTTTGTTTTGAGGTGACAAGCATCTAAGAACAAAAGAGGCCTGCAATAGTGAAACCCTCTAATACACGCTTCAAATGTAATGAACAACCTATTGAATTTTCTAGTATTTTCATCGACTTCCAAGACAATGTGTCCACCGGGATCCCTTTCCTTTAAGATCTTCATATAAGAAACCAAATGAGAGTACGACTCAGTTTTGTCGCCATATATCTTGTTCACAGCCAATTTTTTACCTCCTCGAACATAATAATAGTTAATAGTAACTCCATAATCCCTCTTCATTTCATCAATAATATCTTTTGGCTTAAAAAAAGGTTTATCTTTCACATGTCGAATGATGGAGCTCATTACAAGCTCCCTTTTCATTGGAGTCTTGTGGTTGTTTCTCAACAAACATCCACAATCATGCTCATGATGAAATACCTTAATCATAAAAAAGTTCTCAACACCATGAACAGTAGAGGCTCTAATGTACCAATCACAACCTGTGGTTTGCTTCTTCGAACAATTTGCATTATACACCTTCTTGTCACTCTTTAACTTTCTAAAACTAAACCCAAGTTCAATACTATACTTCAATAAAGCTTCCAAAAAATCACTCTTGCTATGAAACCTTTGACCCTTGCCTGTTATCACAACTGATAAATCAGACGTTGTGCAAGTAATAGATGACTCAACATGACCTTTACTACAACTCCCACTTCCAAATAATGAAACCTTGATGTTGACTTTAGGAATTTTCTTGTAATAACTATAACAAGAATGATATTGTAGGCTTTTATCATTGTCAATTAGATCGTCTTTGTCATCGAAACCAACAAACAACATATACTGAGCATGCCTCAAAGATGGTCATTTCGCATATATCTCTTCTTTAAACTTCAAGAGTGTGTAGTCACAATCAATCCGGATACCCAAGAGGTCCCCATTATAGCACACAACAGTATAAACACTAGGTTGATCCATCCTAGAAAAAATCAAACAAATAAAATATATACATCAATATGCAATGACATGTTTGCATCATAGTGTAGAAAAATGCATCAGTAAACACTAAAATTGATAATAACATCATATATTCAAATCTCTCGATATAAACAAACTAGCAACATCAATCCATAGAATAACAAACTAGCTAAAAGGAGAACAAACCTAAAAACGAAATCCAACAAAACGCAATATACAACTAAAAAAAAAAATTGAAAGAGATGATCAACGAAGAAACTCACCTTCAAACTTATAATGAAGAGCTTCAATTAATGGAATAACAAGATGATTGACTAATAGAATGGACCGAAATCAACAAAAAGTCATATATTTGTTCTTAAATAATTTTTCTGCGATCAAGCGAAGATGAAGAAGAAAGGAAAACTTGTTTCTGCAATCAAATAAAGTTAAGAAGAAGCTCGAAATCACTAGAAAATTTATCTTTGTTCTTCATCTATCTTCGATCAAGCAAACCAAAAAAGAGAAGAGAAATTTGGTTTCATCGATCAGGGAAGAAGAAGGGCAATTCGGTCTGAAAAAAATACGAAAAAGGTTTTTTTTACAATAGTTTTTTTAAGAAAACCTACTATTAACCTAATTCTCTTAAAATGTGTCATATTTGCAAACTGGGCTTGATGCGAACTAAAGATCCTTAAGAGGTCCCTGGAACCATTTCCACGAATAAATATCCAATTTAATTTTGAAAAAATGAAAAGAAAAAACACGGACGTGAAGGGCATATATACAATTGGATTAATAAAAGTGACAGTGTGTGACACCGACTATTTTATTAATTAAATGAATATATATTTCAGACCATTTCGTAGTTTCCACGCTATCATTTCTTTTCTTGAGCTAATAAAAACCGGCCCAAAAAGCTTTCAAAACACAGCACAGCAACACATATCACAGAATCTCAGCTAAAGAAAAAAGAGCACAGAGAGAGAGAGAGAGAGAGAGAG
>JABWDY010009706.1:50695-75917 GCA_013358455.1 Thalictrum thalictroides | reverse complement strand
TAAAAGAAGTGATTTTTTTTTTTTTCTGGATATTGTTTTCGCAGTTCACTCCATATGCCATAACCATTTACACAGGACTGCATCATTTGTTTCTCTGATTCTACCAAGGCCAAGACCCCTTTGATTTTTAGGCATACATATTCTATCCCAAGAAATCAGGTGGTAATTATTTGCTTCCCCTTTTGTACCCCAAAAAAACTTCCTTGTAATTTTCTCAATGACATTAGCAATTGTGGCTGGGACTTTGAATAAGGAGATTAAATAAACTGGTAGGCTTGATAATGTTGATTTAATTAGCAAAGTCCTTGCACCCTTAGATAGCTACTTTCTTCTTCAAACATCCAATTTTATGCTAAATCTTTCGATAACAGGTGTTCAGACAAGCTTGGGTTCATATTTTGAGGCTAAATGTAGACCCAAGTAACCGAGGGAAGACTACCAAGTTCACAACAAAGAACTTTAGCAGTCTGTTCTGAACCTTCTGCCATGTTCACTCCAAAACCCTTGCTTTTACTAAAATTAACATGCAACCATGAGACGGCCTCAACCCAGAGTAGTGTAGCCTATGCAAGTTGTATTTTGCATGTTTTATTTTGGCAACAATAAATATTGGTTTTTTACCGCTTATCCTTGTTGAAAATCCTAGCTCAGTCTCTCGCAATAAAGCGTGCTTCCCTTCGTTCTCTTATATGTTTATTGGTAAATTGGTGGAGCTTGAGATATGTAGGTATTGGACGTTAGAGAAAGAGTGCCCTTCAGTATGCAATAGATTTGGATTAACCAATGGCTTATTGATTCAATCTCAGCCTTGTTGTCTTCAAACCAAAGAACTTTGTGGTTGCCACTTGACAGAGTCTATGTTCTCCAGTTTAAGAGAATTTTTGAATTTTTTGAGGGTCACAGGTTGACTGTTATGCAGTGGACATGTGTCAAGTATGTGAAATCTCTTATAGCAGATCATCTTGTATACTCTTTTTGATGATTCTTAGATAAATTCTTGTTAATTTATCAAATTTCAATACTCAAGATCTCGACTTTCTAATAACAAACCAATCACACTCTGCTTCTCTTTTCACTACTTTCGATCTAGGTATCTATTTTTATTTTTTGCTCAATTCTATTTAGCTGTGTGAAGACCTACTTTTTTCGAATAAGAAATTAGTGTACTATGCTGGGTTAAAATTATTAGATTTTCTCTGTTCCCTTCCGCAATTGAATGAAAGCATGAGTGTTTTGGTTATTGTTTGGCGGATTTAAACTTAAGCTGGAATTCATTCCTATATGCTCAAAGTCTACTTTGTCTGTGTGGAAAGCTGGACTTGTTTTGTATATATTCATGATGTTTTTCTTCTGGTCTATACAATCTTTAGTACTATATTATGGTTAACTGTGAGCACCCGTGTTATAGGATTGTTGCAACTGATATGATGTGATGCTTCAGTCTTATGTTTGTTGAATTTATTGTTTATTTGTTAAATTATATCCAAATTTTCTTGTATAAAGTTTTGATTCTTCATCTTGTGGGTGCCTTCACTGTTATGTATATGTCATGCTCCAGTCCTTATGTTAGATAAACAATCTGTTTTCCTTTTCGTAATAAATGAATTAAAATAAGAATTAAAGTTTGAAGAGTTTATGCAACTCATAGTGAGGTCACTCAGTTGAACTTTGAGTTGCTCAATGTTTAGGTGACTGTTTTTTTCTTTCATGGATTGTACATGCTTAATAGTATTATGACTTATTTGTTAATGAGTGTCCAGGGATTTACCTTTTCAACCTTGCCGGTAACATTATTAAGTTTTGCCACCCATCCATCCATCATCACTAGTGATGGCTTCCCTTGAAGAAGAGAAACCAGTCATTGTCAGTTATACTAATGGAAAGCAAACATCAGTAGTTGACGGTGGTGATGATGGAAGCAAAACTCCTAGACTTCCTCGATGGACGAGACATGAGATACTGGTTTTGATTGAAGGGAAGAGAGTTGCAGAGAGCCGGGTTCGAAGAGGAAGAACAGGAAACGGTTCTGGTTCAAATCAGGTTGAACCAAAATGGGTATCAATTTCTTCTTATTGCAAAAGACATGGAGTGAACCGTGAACCAGTTCAATGTAGGAAACGGTGGAGTAATCTTGCTGGAGATTTTAGGAAAATTAAAGAATGGGAATCACAGATTAAAGAAGAAGGAGATTCATTTTGGATTATGAGGAATGATTTAAGAAGAGAGAAAAAATTGCCTGGATTTTTTGATAGAGAAATTTTTGATGTTTTGGATAAAGGGGGTTTAACAGTAATTATAACGGGAACAGAGTTAGTAGCTGTAACGGTAGAGGAAGAAGAAGATGCGGTTTTTGATAGCGGTAGGACCGTCGCTGCGGATGATGGGTTGTTTTCTGATTTTGAACAGACTAAGCAAGAAGAGGACGAGATGGGGGAAACACCTATGACAATGGAGGATCCAAAGACTAAAGTCGCTGCCCCTTTACCAATTTCAGGTAATTGGGCTTTTTTTTAATTAAATTTTCTATTTTAGTTTATAGAAATGTCTTGTTTATGTTTTTGTATTTCAGTTGTTTATGCTTATGTATTTCAATTGCGTTTCGATTGCAGAGAGGAGGTACCAACCATTGTACAAAGCACTTTTTGATGAAGGTAATATTTAGTATCATTATTTTCAGTATTTTGTTTTCCTTGAAAGTATATTTGAAATTGTTATATAATGATAAAGATTTGTTACTTGAAATTGGGATGAACGAAGATTTTGCGACTTAAAATTTGGGGATGAAGGTTTTATTATCTCAATTATCAACAAATTCTTAACGTTAGTTGTGAATTTTTCTCATGTGCGTAGATATGAAAACCTCGTATTTGGGAAAGAGAACATGTAATATTTGCTTGATTTGTCATGTAATGTGACTTCCTTTGTCACATTACATTACTGATATTGATATTGTTTTGTTGATAAAAATTACTTTCAAAGTTAAAAAGAAGTACTAGCGGTCTCGTATGTGCCCTAAGCATTATTTTTAAATTGAAGTTTTGAAATGTGTCAATTCTTTTACTCTTTGATCATATTCATAGTGACGTTGGTATTATGTTTTTCAACAACATTATCATTTCGAGTAAAAGAACTATATCTCAGACTCTCAGTGTATAAATTTTCTTAAGTAATTATTTCTTCTAGGACTGATCAGTGAGGGAGCAAGTTTTGATATGTCTAATAAGGTTCTCAAAATTGGATTCAGTTTTGTCAACTCTTATTGTTTTCAAGTTCGTTATTGATTCCATATTAGTGATCATATATCAATATTTTGGTGCTTGGGACATCCGGGTTACCATAATTCGCTCACCACAGATTTAATAAACTGTGGCTGATAATTCAGTCTACTGCAGGAGTTTATCAAGAGTTACCTTTAAGGTGTTTGAAGATTTACCTCTATTCAAACAATGAATATTTGATCTGCCTGTTAAGTCCACACCAATTAAGAATATTTACATATTGCCTTGGCAAAGGCACAGCCAAAGAATTGGTGAGGATTGCTTGCAGGGATGGGGCATTTGCTTGATTTAGCTTGTGCTTGAGCTCAGTTCTGCAATGATATCTTGAACTTGAGATAATCAGAAAACCCCTGAACTGGTAATGACGAATAGATGGAAGCTTTGTATTCTCTATCTTAGGTCTAATTTTGATAGCGTAGGCACTCCCTTTGTTGTATTTCATTTATGGCCTTGCAGAGTACACAATTCGTCTTGAGTAGGTAAAGTGTCTTGTCCCGTCATCCAAGCCCTGTCTATTCAAGAATTCAGATAAGACTATAAGGGTGATGAGATAAATTATTTAAAGGGTTCATTACCATATTTTACACACTAGCATTCCAATCATCCAATGTACTTGACTTGGTCCAGACTACAGTTTTAAGTGATCCTGATATAACTGTTTAAGATTGTTGAGGAGTTTGTTTAACGTTTGTTGCACTGCTTCAATTTTCCTGTAGGAATATAAAGATATTCTGTGCAACTTTCTACTTCAGGGATTCAATTTAGACTGACTCGGCAATGGCATCATTCATTGTAATTTGTAAAGAACTTTCTGATTATTTTGTGCATATTGCATAGTGTTGTAGGGATTGTTTTCTGAAATTATTGAAAGAGACCTTGGTCAGAAACAATACCTTTCCAGACAATTACTATGGTAGATAGGTCAAAGTCCAAACTTATGCTTGCCTGAATATTATATTTTTTGTTTCAGTATGTTTTGTAAATCTTATTATTTCTTATTTGGCGTCTGTGGGGTTTAGGGTGCTGGTTGCTTATGAATTCAGTTTCTGGTAATAATAGCTTGCCATTCCACAAACTTTAATGAATGGGACAATGCTTGCTCGAATGATTTGTTTTAATTAACCTGGAAACACTGAGACTAAATGCGCTTGTATCCCAAGAATATTTAGAACATTGTTGTAGTTTGTTTATCAGTTGCTGTCCCTTCATGCGTACTTAATAAGGTTAAGATGCTTGTGTTGTGTCTTTTTACTCTATATGATTACTATTAAAAGCATTAGGGCAATTAATTAGTTTTCTGAGTCAAGAGTCAAGGTTAGAATATGATTCTGATTTGATCATGGTTTGTCAGGTAGATTGAACTTGAAGCCCCCAGGTTTGAATTCGGAGAAAGGATCACCTTGCCGCGAGGGACAGAAAAAGAGGCGTGTGTCATCAGATGATGGTGGGGATACCAGTTTACAGGAACAGTTGGTCAAAGTCCTGGAGAGTAACAATAAGATGCTGGCAGCACAGCTTGAAGCTCAGAATACCAATTGTCATTTGGATAGGGACCAAAGGAAGGATCAAGGTGATAGTTTAATTGCTGTTCTCAATAAGCTTGCAGATGCTCTGGGAAAAATTGCAGAAAAGATATAGTAAAGTGCCGGTGGAATGCAGATGTACAGCTAGAAAAATTTCTGAATTCGTCCTAACGTAGCAGCATTGGAGAGATTCAGTAGGTTTATTTAATAATCTATATTTTTATTTTAATTCTAGACAGGAGAGAAATTTTATTTTTATTTCAATTCCAGAAAAGAGGGAAATCATAGGGAAATCATATATTGCTGCTATTTAGTATCTATACTGAGTAATTGATAAAAAAAATACTGCACATGAGATGCATTACATCGTTAATACATTAAAACAAGCCATTGCATGGGTTTTTAGATTGCTGCCCAGATATTTTTTATTATGAAATTATGAATTTACTTTTTTAAGTTAAAGGACTAACACATCTTGACTTTGGTGGAATGATGATTATCAGCTGTGTGATCAACCATGTATTTAAATGCTGAGTATGATGATGCTTGACCATTTTCTCATTTTCTGTTCTCTACATGCGAACAGAACAGAGTATTTTGGCATGTCTGTAGAATCGCGGATGCAACTTTCCCCTGGAATGTCATGGCACCTGGCACCCGACACCCACTTTTTTATATTGTGGGAACATTTTTGATAGTACCACAAGTATCGTGAAACTTTCTTAATAGGTTTAATAGTTTTCTTCTGTGAATATTATTGTAAAACAATTTGTGGGTATGTACAAAATGTACTCTTCTACTTGTATTGGCAAGAGTTTATGCATTTGTGAACTTTTCTTTTACTTCTTAGTTCTTACTGGTCAATGCTTGATTGAGGAAATAAAACCTGTTGGGAGTTGAGACTTTTAAGTGAAGTGTAAACACTCTGGAACACCCAAGTCAGTGAGTAGAAGCTTGGTAACCTACTTCTCGTCAATGACGTGATGATTATTCTTATCCATCTCTGCTGTGACGACGATCACATATGACATATCCCATAGCCCTTGCAGTCGTTCGACAAATGGAAATGTTGGTTCGGGCACTTACATCAACCATGACTGCCATCTTCAGTATTTCACTATATCTATATTGGTTCAAGCCTAGTGCAATACGTTGGTCTTTTATATGTGCAGTTTAATGTGGCTGTGCAGACTGCAGAGAACATAATTTGAGCTGTGAACTGTCTATTTCGAAAATCGGGTTTTATGACTTTAGTTAACCGGATTAGAACCGACCCGTTTCTCTCTCCACTCCGATCCCGCTACTTCTGATATGATATATTCTTCACTATATATCCTGAGAAAAATAACAGAACTCTTCTCTAAAATCTTCAATTAGGGTTTTGTTTTTCTTTCGAATTTCAACCTTCGAATTAGGGTTTTGATCCTAAGAATCTCACTTGATTCATGTTTCTTTCAGCACAATTGATAAATTAAAGGGTAACAAATAAGAGGTTAGTTCAATTGTTCGATTCGTTTTTCTTTATAAAGCTAGGGTTTGTTCTTAATCGATTAAAATTCGATTGTTTTTATCATAAAGAAATCAACTTTGAATATTTTGTAATGGTTTTATACTTACACCCCTAATAAAGAGAGGAAAAAGTGACGGGAAAATGTGGAATTGTTGATAATTTTGTAATGGTGGTAATTTGGAGGTTTTGGTGTTATGGGGGGTCTTGCATTGATGTCGTTTATTCAAAATCATTGGCCTTTCGCTTCACGCAAACAGGATGATGTAGACCTTTCGAATAGATTAGTTAATGGTCTTTCTATACCTGATCATACAAAACAATTTGTTTTTGCAATTGTTGAACCCCAAACAAAATCTGTTGTTTACATTCTATCTGCACAAAATCTTTCGAAGCAATCTGCTTTAGATGCAGAGTTGCTTATTAAGGAAGTAAAGCCTGAAGTTGTTGTGACTCAAGTTGCCAAGTCTGCGTTGAGTGATATTCTTACTGAGGAGAAGAATAATAAGAGGAATGGTGGAGATGATGGTGAATTTAAATTTCCTGTTCCCACTTCGTTGCTTGGTGTGCTTAAGGGGTGTTTCATGGATAAGATTAAGAAAGATGAATATGAGAGTTTGGCTGGAAGTGTTCTGTTGAAGGAGATTTTCGGGGTTGGATTTTATGGGCACCTTTTATCTGCTAAAAGGGCGGCAAAGGAAGTCGGTTCTTCCAATTTTTTGATTGAATCACCTTTTGTGAGTACTTGCGTTGATGACCCAAATCCTACTACTACTCAATCTAGTGAGGCGAAGAACAAGTTGCAAGCTTCACATATGAATTCAAACAGTTTGGTTGCTCAGAATATAGGTTCAGGTGTTTCTCCAAATCGATTATTTTCTACCAGTGATCTACATACTGAGACAATGAAGTCGTTAGTTTCGGCTTTATCTCAAATAAATCTGAAGCCAATTCATAGTGGTTCTGTTTCTGAGGCAGGGTTAGGAAATTGCCATCCAAAACACGATTACGAGGCCCCTCTGTTTGCTCAAACTGTTTATCCATTGCTAACTGATTTGCACAATGTATTTGGTAATCTCCCATCGATTGAAAGGGCCCTGGCTTACGCACAGAAGATACTTTATAGTGTAGATAAAGGAGAACCAGTAGATATTCATCTCTTATCTGAGGTTCAGAACTTCCAGATTGCAGTGGAGGGTCTGAGAGTTGGGATGAACAGTGCCGGGCAGAGCCATATTAAGATAGCTGAAAACTCCAACTCTATGAAATCTGACTTCATGGAATTATCGACGAAGGATAAATCTGAAGTTCTTTTTGCTCAAGCCATCCGCAGCCAGACAGAAAAATTTAAATCTGTAGTGGCTATAGTTGATGCCAATAGCTTGATGAGTCTCAGAAAACACTGGAATACTTCTGTGCCTCCAGAGGTCAAAGATTTAATTCAGCAGTTTATCACGAGATATGAAAGTGAAGAGATATCAGACACCTACAATTCAGACAAAAAAAGGTTAATACCTGATAAGCCAGTGGTAGCTGTTGGTGCCGGTGCAACGGCAGTTTTAGGAGCTTCATCCTTATCTAAAGCTGTCCCTGCATCAACCTTTATGAAGTTGGTCACTTACAAAATTCCTGCTTCACTTAAACTTGCGTTAGTTCAAACACAGAAGGTAGTGGCAATATCTTTCAGCAAAGTATTTGGTCCGTCAAAAGTAGTGGCTCCTGGATTGATGACTTCTGGAGCAAAGTCCACTTCAATCATGAATGCTGCAACTTCTACAAGAAATATGCGTGCTGTTACCCACAGTGTTATAGCTTACGCCCAGCGTACCAGCTTTTCAGCAATGAAGATGGCATTTTATGAAATAATGAGGAAACGCCGTTTCCAGCCAATTGGGCCTATTCCATGGGTCAAGTTTGGCGGTAGTGTTTCTGCTTGTGCTGCGCTTCTTGCGTATGGAGATGGGATTGAGTGTGTTGTGGAGTCTGTGCCTGTGGCCCCTGCTATAGCCTCTTTAGGACGAGGGTTACAACACTTACACCAGGCAAATCAGGTGGTTAGGCGGGTAGATGGCACAAACATACAGGAAGCTGTACAGTCCCTAATGGACAAATCCAAGAGTAGATAGGCTCTATACAGTAAGATTTTGTGTAAATAGTGATAAAAGAAACTCATTGACTGATTGATGCTTGGATTAATATTTTTTATTTCACAAAGTACAAAGAATTTACTTGGATCTGGTTATCTTAGTTAAACAGTAACTCATGGAAGTAAGGATCTCTGCTGATGACTTGCACTTTCAAATCTCTTACAGTACTATATGGTGTTTTCTTATATACATGTAAGTTGGGGTTACACTATTAAATAGATCAAAATTACACTAAGATATCATGGTGGTTGACATGTCTGCAGAGTCTCTCATGCATACTTGCATAGGATAAAGTCACACTTGTAGTTGTTGCTTAGCTTCAGAAATTAGAATGCTACTAGGCTAAGAAGTTCATCTCTCAATTAATACAATTGTGTGTTACTTTTGAGCAACACAACACTCTGCATATGTTTGTTACTTTGAGCCGAAGTCATAGTCTCCAGGCAGGGGTTTGTTAGATCACACCCAGCCTGCAAAGGCGACCACCAGCTTCCTTTAGTCCATTCTTGGATTTCTTGCTGGATATATTTTATTCATTAGTTTGTGCATGTACAGGGAGGAGAGTACATATCATCCAGTATTTCACTTCATGCACCATCCAGTCCTCCTATTTCACTTCATGCATCATCCAGTTCTCCTATTTCACTTCATGCCTATGTGGGGAATGCTATTCTGATTGTGGAACACTTCTTCCAATCAGGCAGTCAGTCTCAACTAATACTATTAAATATTTTGGGTGGATACATCAAGTAATAAGAGTGAGTTCTACTAATTACAGTACCAACTCAATGAAAGCCTGAGTAACTGTGTTTTCTGAGGGTGCATGCAATGATCATTACTTTATTGCACAAAAATAAATCGGATATATTCACTGTACACTTCAATTTTCCCCCACAAAAAAACCCTGGAAAATTTTGGTGTAACTGGCGCAGAAATTAAGCCGATTTCAAGAAAAATGTTCATTTTGTCTGAATGCTCTCAAAACACAGATTAATCTTATCCATGGTCAAAACTATCTCGACGTTTGTTTCTTCAGTGCGTTCATTTTGTCTCTAAGATAGTAAAGTTTGGCCCTTCTGACTCGCTTCTTTTCAAGAATCTTTATCTCCTTGATGTTTGGAGAATATCTGTTAGCATCAGCAATAGAAGTTTAATAAACAAATGCAACAACAATTGGTGAGCTTGATTTTAACAACAAAAGAGGGAAACAATAATTGTATCCACCAGTGTATTTATCACAATGTTGATTATAAATATGGTCTGAAAACATGCAGAAGCAGTTTGAAGTTCCCAGTGAGATGATTTAGACTATGAAATTTTTTCAGTCCATTTGCACAGTGTTGCTGACATTAAAATTCCAGCACCAATCAGATGAAACAGACTGTTACAGTAACACAAGTAGATATTCGCATTAGCATACTTTTAAAAGGGTACACGGAAATCACATCTATTGATAAAAGCATGGTAGAATTAATGTACCCCAAACCTACAAGTAAAACAATAAAGTTCCTTTACTTTTCTTGTCAGTTTGTTCATGTGCAATATGCTCATAATAACCAAAAACTGCTTCACTTTCAAATTTGAAATGTACATGTTTTAGTCAGTGTCACAACTTAACATTACTACTAAGACCTATACAAATATGAGTATTCAGTTTTAATTGTTTTTCAGTTGGACATACCAGTAAGAAGCAGAATTTGATACGTTTAAAGGCTCATTTTGCTAATAATACACCTGACAAAGACAGGAGTTCTGATATACACCAAATCACCAATTAAGCATTAAAAATAACTTGGTCACTTCTTTTCCAAGATGTGAGGTCAGGAAAGTACAATTTCTTAAAGCAACAACTGGAAATGTCAACTTAGACTAGCTCATAAAACATATATAACTAGATCACCAGACCTCAGAATTATATAGAAATTGAATTTTCTGTCCTTTCAATTATTAAATCGGGGACCAGAAAATTTTGACAATCAAGCTATGATATGTTTTAATTAAACAGTGATCTCAAATTAGTTAGCTCTAAGTTCTAATTTTCTAATCAAAATCAACTAGGCTTCTGAGTAACTGTGAGTGGGGCTTCTGTTTTTTCAACTAACAGCACAGGGGTTATTATCATCTAGTCATCTGGATGCCTCTGTTGATACAGAGTCAAAGTCTATCTTATATAAAAATTTTAAATCCCCTGATGCTCAGACCCAACTTTCAACAAAGAAGTACTTAAAGAACTCATGATATGTACTGGTATAATTCTCAAATGACTTACAATGGGAAGACGGATTCAACCCCAACACCTGCCACAAGCCTCCTTATTCTAAACGTTGAATTTAGACCAGCATTGCGCCTTGCTATTACAATACCTTTCATATTCGAAACTCGCCGCTTGTTTTCAGGAACTTCCTGTATGCCAGGAAACAGGTCAGAGTTCAAAAGAAAAGATAAAAAGCAAAACTAAACTACTTAAAACAAGAAGATATCATTACCACTTTAAGTTGGACAATATAGCCAGGTTTTATATCTGTAATCTGCTGTGCAACTTCTCTGCGTTCCTTCACTTCCTGCACAGCTTCCTTATCTAGTATCTGCAAAAGTGTTACAGAAATAAGAGAGCCTAACTAGTACTGAAAATATATACCTGCACATTTTTTTTATTTAAAAAACAGAATTGAAAATATAATACCTGCATTATGTGCCTGGCTGTTTTATCGAGCCTCTTAAATTTGATCCGTGGGGCTATATCAGGAATAGAAGCAGAAGTATCCTTTGAAATAGATTCCGAAGACTGACCATTGGTTGTAATGCACCTGGTGAAGAGAGAAGGCCTGCACATCCCCAGCTTAAAGAGCTCTGAGCCAGGAGTTTTGCAGATTAATGATAATGAAGACGCACCATAATTGTTGGACGCCACAGAATCTATCTTGTGCGCAATTTTGGTTTGCTGAAAATAAGTTGAAACCTTTTCAGATAAGAGCTTATACCCTTCAAATTCTACATAAAGCCAACATTATTATCTTAAAAGCATAATTCCATTTATAATCAAGCAAGTAATGAAGTAATCCTGGATAGTATTATGATTTGAAGGAATAGCAGAGTTCCTCCCCTATTCATATATTTTATTTTACTAGAACTAGGTGGAGATAACATGACGTAGAATCAGAAACTCAAAATGCACTTCATTGGGGTATGGGCATTGCACTACAGTTGATTGCAATGAGGCAGCTCATTAAAATTGCACGTTTGAATAAAACCTTTGTCATACTTGTTAAGATATAAATTTGTTCTCACATATTGTCACTATTATGAATTAATGTAAATAACATAGCTCGTATCATACATTGAGACAACGAGAGTTAAGAGATAACTGGCATAAAGAACTTGCAAGTAGATGTTCTTGACTATGCTTTATCTATCTAGTTCTTCTACAAACAAATTACAATTACCATTTTTTCCCAACTGCCATGACCCACCCAGCCGAAGAACCAATCACCAAAGATGTTGTTTTCTAATCAATTGGCACTCTAATGATTACATAACAAAAACAGATATCCAATATTGTGTATGCAAATCAATCATAAAAAGTTTAGAAATTTTCTCACACAAACATTTCTTCCAATCAAATTGAAAAAAAAGACCTATTTTTTACAAAATGAATAACATTTCTCAGCACAAGAACTTGAAGATAGAGAAAAAGAAAAAAACATACTGAAGTTAAAGAAGAGAAAGAAATTCGATTTCGAAACCCTTCAACAGCACGAAGGTTTCTCAAAACAGCTTGCATTGTCTTCGTTTCGAGTGAAAATTTCGCGTTTTAAACTTATCGGTGGTGGCGATGGTTTGTTTCTGATCTAAAACCCTAGTAGCCAAACTGCAAGAGAGAGAAAGAGAGGGGTTGTTTTTGTTCGCTATTGGAATATAGGTGAAGAAGAAATTAATGTAGATGGACTAAAATGCCCTTCAAATCTCAAACACTTTGAAAATTGAACACGTGTATCCACTAAGCTTCTCTCCGTCAACCAAGGAGAAAAGTTCCAACAGAAAACTAATCAACTAAACGGTTGATCTTCTTCTTCTTTGATTGAATCAGAAGAAACATAATTTGATTTCTTCTTGTTTGGTTGCCAGCGATCGCTTCGATCCATCAATCAACCAATCAATCAATCAATCATGTACAGAACATCAGCTTCACAATTAAAATTTCTGAAGGTTAGAACTTAGCACCTAATCTCATCAAGTTACTCAAACTGTAGTAGTTTGAATTTGTTTTTCTTTACGGTGTCCGAGGTATTTCGATACATACTGATGACTGATGAATACAAACACCAGCACAGGCACAGGCACAACAACCTATATATAAATAACAAACTTGATGCATACATGTTTAAATGTACCATCTTTTGATCAATTTTATTAGTAATGTTAAAATTTGAACTGATCATTGCAATTTTGATGCCTTTGTGCGCATTGTCGAATGTTCTTGACATTTGTGTGTTCTTTTATGTTGGATAATGTCAAATACATTTAACACTGTATAACTTATTATGTCCAACTCGAGAATGTTACAAGCTTAAAATGAGTTTTCTGAACGTTTGGGAGAAAGGCTAGCAAGTTCAAGTGTTGTGGCAAAAAAAATCGGGTATCTTTGCCAGTTTCACTAGGTCTATCTCTCCTCTAGACACTCCGCTTCCAGGTGTTAGCATCCCACCTCCTTTACCTGATTAGTTTTAGTTAATGATGCTGTCTGTGGTTTTTAACCAGAATCCAGCTGCCTCCATTGGGTTGTTTGTTGACTCTGGGTCAGTTTATGAGACACCCATTTCTTCTTGTGCCTCTCACCTACTAGAACGGATGTGTTGTGCGCAACGGTTTCACAATCACTAGTGAATGAGATGTGTATAAAACAAACAAGGAAGAAAACAATGACCAAACACACAATCAAACCAAAGTAAATCAAGCAACACACGACACAAGATATATGTGGTTCGGCTAATATACCTATATCCACGGGGAGAATAAATCCTTCCTTATGAATAAATTTACAAGCACTCTCTAGAAGACAAGGTTCTTCACCTTTCTCTAATGGCTTCCTAAATCACTCACAACTAGAAGAAAAACAAACAAACTCACTTCTGTTTTTCTCTCTCTATTAGCTTTATATATTAGTTTACATTTGGCCTTTACATTTGGGCTGGGAAAAAGAAGAAGTGTGCAGAAAACACTGTTCACGCGCTACTGTAGCAATATTGTTCACTGATTAAACATTTGGTATATTGTAGCAACACTGTTCACTAGTGTTCATTGAT
Organism: Thalictrum thalictroides; assembly: GCA_013358455.1. Classification (NCBI taxonomy): domain Eukaryota; kingdom Viridiplantae; phylum Streptophyta; class Magnoliopsida; order Ranunculales; family Ranunculaceae; genus Thalictrum; species Thalictrum thalictroides. The sequence continues at coordinate 62,159 of JABWDY010009706.1, read as the reverse complement.
TAAACCATTTGGTATATGTAAACCAATTGGTTTCACATCAAGTCGAACTAGCAACAAATTAGATTGCACTAAGACCATAAGCACTAAGGCCATAAGGATGCCAAAGCTTACCTTCAAGCGCACGTCTACACTGTAGCAGTACTGTTCACTGACTCAACCATTTGGTATATTGTAGCAACACTGACTAAAAAACTAAAATGTGTGGGACCAATTAACAGCTAACACGTGTTATAAATTATGTGAGAAATGACCGTTTACCCATTAGGGTTCACCACACCAATACATAGGTTTTAGTTTTTTGGACACATGTCATCTTTTGATTCGGCCCACATGTCCACATACAATTACGACACACATAAAATTCTTTGCTTAAGTAGAGCAAAGCGAAACAAAAGAATTTTATATGTGTGTCGTAGTTGTATGTGGGCATGTGGGCCAAATCAAAAGATGACATGTGTCTAAAAAACTAAAACCTATGTATGGGTGTGGTGAACCCTAGTGGGTAAACGGTTAAGTACTTAAGTAGCACATCACCTCAATCCCCTCTAGATCTTGGGCCCAAAGGCTTATCACGAACAAGGCCCGAAGGTTAGCCCACCTAAAATTTACATGAGAAATTCCCCCAAATACTAATGATGAGAATTTAACTCACAACCTCTCACTTGAGGAAGTCTTGTAAGAGGGATAAGAAACCAACCGAGGTAGCAATTGTTTTCTTTTTGTTCCGAAACCCTTGTTTTTGTAAGATTTGCAGTTTAACTTTTGGGCCAACAAACAAAATGGACTTTTAAAATAATCCAACACGTTTAAACTTTGGGCCCATCTTACTTATTAATCAAGTCAACAAAATGTACAAACTACAAAAAGGGCTTTTATTAGCTTTCCCAAGTTCAAACTGAAAAGTGAGAGCAACATTTAACTGTTGGAAGTTTTTGAAAAAGTGGAGAAAGTTCAAAAGATCTCATTTCAAGAAAATATAATAAGTTTAATAAAATTTTTATATTTCTTGTCATTTAGCAAAGATTCTTCTTCTCATCAGTTCTCAATACATGTACATGTTCAACTTTAATTCAAAATTAGTCTGTCTGTACTCATTTATTGTATATAAAAACATCCCCACTGTTTTGCATTAAATATTTCTGCCCTCTTTCCACTTCAAAGTTCAAACTTTCTCATTCTCTCCTTCCTTCCTTCTTTACTCTTTTTAGTTCTTCTTTCTTCATTCTCATGGAGACTACTTTACTTTTCTAGATACCCATTGGAGAGAAAGTGACTGTAAACAAGTATTTCTTCAAGTGTTTTCAGTGGTAAGTGAGATTTCTCAATCTTTTTGTACTTGTTATTCTTCATTTTTTGTCTATTTATTCCTGAAATAGGAAAAAAAAAACCATGCTTTATTTTGGGGAAAAAATTTCCCTTTGTTTTTAGGAATTTTTCATAGCTAAGCAGTAGTGTATCTTTGGCAAAACTTCCAAAAGACAGTTTTTTTTGTTTTGGAATGGATTGGAAATTTGGAATCAACTCTTTCAAGTTTATGCTTTTGGGTGGTAAGTTAATGTTTCAAATGTTTGATCTTGCCTCTTTGGATATGAACTTGTCTAAACCTTCTTCCTTAGAATTTTTAATAAAGAACTCTTGGTGGAAGAAGATGGATTTAGCATCTGGTGACTGGTATGGCGCCTTGTGAAATTGGTTGCCAACTTGCCACAGGGCATTTTATCCTGGAGCTGCATCAGTGCAACTCTTTGTAAAGGACATTTCTTGATTCAAAACATGCCCATCTTTTGAGTATGACAAATTGACATTGAATATATTATAATGTACAAATGCCGATACATCATTAGCATATCATATATTTGTCTTCTTTATTTGCTGTTTATTTCTTTATATTTGTTTATACAGGGTTTCGAAATCTTTATCTGTTTTCTTGGTTAGAGCATAGAAGAACAAATGCCGAGATCTAGGTGAGCAAAGCTGATCTTCATACTGGCATTTCAAAATTTCCTTTGGATGCCCTCAATTATAATTTGTCTAATTGTCTTGCGGACCCTCACACACTAAATCATGATTTGGTGATCTATAGTCTTAGAGAATATACTTGTGCTTGAATCTACAAATCACAAATAACTTGGATTTTTGTGCATAAGTTTATGAAGGAGAGTATATATATATATATTTTGTTAAAAAGTTCTTTACATATGTGTGTCATATAATGTGCTATAAATTGTTGTGGAGGAAATGTTCTATTGATTTTCTTTATGTGTGATTGGGTGGAAATGTATTCGTTTAGAGACTTAACGTACAGTTACTCTCAATGACAACCTGGACAAATAAATGAATTAGAGGGAGTGGGAGAAGAAATTGATGATGGACCCAAGTAGTATGCCATATAGAATACAAAGCATTAACTTTCACATCCTGGTTGGTGTACATAAGAGATATAGAGGTCCATAATGAATAGTTTATACTTTAGACCTGCATGGCTGCATCTACTTCATCCTATCACTTTTATAACTGTGGCTCACCCATGCTGGATCGTGAAATGATAGACACATATGCAAAATCTCTAGTGTTCTCGCTTTCTAAGTACGTGCAAGATGTAGAGTAGTATTTATTCATTCAGTAATAGCACTGGGTGCAAGAGTGGACCTACGAACATCCCTGCACATGTGCTGCTTGTTTTGTAAGCTTGTCACATATCCCTCGTTCATTTTATGTTAGGTATATTTCATTGATAGTTTGGCATCAGACTACTAAGACACAAGTTCATCTGCGTATGATATATATGGTCGTGGTCCTGTAAATTATTCTTTATTGCTGAAATACTTGCATTTTGTCACACCAAATCTGATTTCTAACAAATTCATCTGCAAGAGCAAAACCACACAATAGTTTCAAGACGTTTGAATTTGAATTGCTTTATTTATATCTATTAAGTTGATAAAATCTTCTACTCTGTGATAGATTATGTAGACATATGCTCTCGTTGCACATATGTAAAACATTTGACTTTTACTTTTCTTGCTTATCATTTGAATTGGGTTGCTGCTGGATAAAATGATATTTTTAGTCTAAATAGTGATTTAGAAGAGAAATATTAAATGGAAAAATTGGTCAACTTCTTAAGCTTACAAACAAGCTCAAATGAGGTGATACATTAATCTATGAAAGTTTTCTTTACTAGGTACTAGCAATGATACAGCTTTTAGGGTATGTACACATATCAAAAGTCAAAACTATTCATTAGTGTGTCTTAGCATTGGCTTTCACCAAAGTTGAGAACCAGAACTATAGCATTTTTCTTTTCCTGCCAGGATTTTAACACCAAAATATAATCAACTCTAGAGTATAACACTTTTCGCTTAATTCTTGTTACTGTCATTTTCCTGGGAGTGATGTTTTAGCTATATTGAGCAAAAGGTGTCCTGGAAAGATAATTTGATAGGCTTCTTATACTGTACATCAATATTTACAACATGTTTACCAGCATGACTATACAAACAGATTTTACAAAATCGTAGGTTGTGAAATTTTGTTGACTTTGGTGTTAGGGAAAGAGTTTTAGAAGTGCCTCATAGGCAACCTTCCAAGGCTTCACTTCAACTGCGGACATCAAGCTCAGATAGTGAGCCACTGCATCAACGACCAATTGTTGATCGCAGCAGTCCCAAGCTAGGAGATCGCCGATCACCACGAGGGTCTCAGTCTGATTCTTTACATCAGAAGAAACTAGGGCCACGAGTTGCAGACTTGGAATCTCAATTAGGCCAGGCACAAGAAGAGCTGAAGAAACTGAAAAACCAGTTAGCTTCCACGGAAGCTGCTAAGAAAGAAGCTCAAGAAGAACTAGGAAAAAAGAAAAAGGATCCAGATGTCCCTGAAAATGAAGAAGAACAAGCTCTTGCTGCTCCACCGCCACCTGCAGAAATTCAGGAAATAAATCAAAAGAACAACAGTGGTCCAATAGAATCCCCTGATGACAACTCGTGTGAAACCGATGTATTTGAAGTCCCAATGGCGACAGTGCTAGACAAGAACATAACAGTGCCGGGAAAAGTAAATGAACACGAGGATAATGAATCCAAGATAGTCGAGAAATCTCCTGAAGCAGTGCCGTCAGAGATAGAGAAGCCCTCATTGGAGGATATTATATTACTGAAGGATGAGATGACTTCACTGAAATCCAAGTTAGAAGAGAAGGATAAGGAGGTAGAGCTGCTTCAGGTAGAGAATGCAATTCTGACTACGAAGTTAATTGAGCTAGAAGCAGAGGTAACATCAGCAAGAGTCAAGGAGGAGGAAGGAGAGCTGAAGCTGAGTCAAACTGGAGTGGAACTAGAAGCAACCAAAGTAAGTGTGGCTCGCTTGAGTCAGGAGCTAGAAGCTGTGGTAAAAGTAAAGGACACTTTAGAATCAGAGATGAAGACAATGAAGGTGCAGACAGAGCAATGGAGAAAGGCAGCTGATGCGGCTGCTGCAGTTTTATCAGGTGGAATTGATATGAATGCGAAATTCACGGGGAGGTGTGGGTCTATGGACAAGCATGTTGTAAGTGGTAGTGTATTTGAGCTGCCTGGTGCATATACTGGATATGAGGGGTCGCCTTTAATGAATGACGATTTAGATGACAGGTATGGAAATGGAAAACGAAAAGGTTCTGGCATTAGAATGTTTGGAGATTTGTGGAAAAAGAAAGGTCAGAAATAGGAAGCTTTATGACCTTCATTTCTCCGTACTTTCTGTAAGACTACTCTAGCTAAGTATTTGGTGTAGCAATTTCTCATTGAACAACCAGTTTATGTAGTAGCTACTTTTGTACTTTTTAAGTTTTAAGTAGTAAATGCCAATATCTCTGCTTGTCATCCATGCTATATTACATGGGAAAATAACATGTTACAAACTGACAATGAAGTTGCAGGGATGTCATAATGTGCCCTCTCAATATAGTACATTGGTTTCAGATGATGTGCAACTACATTAGTGTGCAGCGCAGTTCGACCAAATTGAAAGTCTGATAAACTGTAGCTTGTGATAAAGATGTCTTTTTAATGCATCAAACAGTAGTACAGTACATTTCTACACATTGTCAACCATAATAAACAGATATAAGAAAGGAAAGGCGACATGCGGCATTTCGTTTGGAGAATAAAATTCAGTATGTATGCAGTACATGGTCATGTTCTTCAGAGTTTTATAGAACAAGAGATGAACCCTTCAAAGTTCAGAGTTTTATTAAACAAGAGGTACTATTAGTATAGAACCACTCAATATAATTTTCAGTTTCTTAGGAAAACCATTTACTGTGGAAATATTTCCATCTCTAGTTTAGAAAATCATTTTTACTTTGAAACGCTAAAATAGAAAATATCCGAAAAAAACATTAGTACAAAGCAGTAAAAAGCCATCTCACATTCTCACTGTCTTCTCTATTCCCGCCCATCCAAATTCCATATTGTCCGACAAAAATGAAAAACCTATCTACGGCGAGTCGGGAATTTCGTTTCTTGTCAAGTTCGTAACTTTCCGGCAAATTTTGGCTTATTTACCAGCGGATTCATTATTTAAGGTACAATTTTAAATTTATTACAAGGATTTTCAATATTTTTTAGTGGAATATAACTGAAGGATAGATTGACTGGCATATATACTCACTGTTTGACAAAATGCCTACAAGAGTTTGGAAATGTTGGAAAAAAACTGATTATAAACTGTTTCAGACATATTTTTGTAATTAAAATAGCAGAGTCCCATTTGGGTTTTTTTGTGTGCTAATCAGCAATCCATTGATAAGGAAGTTCATTTCTTCAGAAAGTTGTTGGATTGGATTTTAATGCACAATTATAAAACTGCATTACGTTAAAAAAAGGAAATAAAGTATACTCGTGAGTTTAAATAAGGTTATTGGAATAAAATGTAGTGTGTGTTCTAGGCTTCTAGCAGAGTTTTAGTGAGAAAAGTGTGTTCTTTACTTCTTTGGAAGTAGTTTCGATTGTTGTGTTGAATGCAGGTTGAAAGACTACTCATTTGCAAAATTTTGCCTAATACAGTAAACCCAACATGTTTTTTTTTCTATTTTATTTCAGAGTAGTTTGAATTTGATTTCATGCTCCTCCGACCACGGCCATTTAATTCCTCTGTAAAAGTTATGGAGGAAAAGGAAGTAAGAAAGAGTAAGACAAAAATGAAGCAAGTGAGAAAGAGAGAACCAGCAGCAGCTCAAAATACTAATAAATTGGAAGAAGACATGGAAGACTATTTTTCAAAGGAAGAGACTCATAATATTAGGGCTTCTCTGCTTTGCTGGTACCAGAAAAATCAGAGAGTTGTTCCTTGGAGAATTACCAGTCCCAATACCAGCCAGGAGAAGGAGGAGGTGGAAGCAAAGGACCAATACCAACTTGCTCAACGAGCTTATGAGGTTTGGGTTTCAGAAATGATGCTCCAACAAACCAGGGTTGCCACTGTGATAGAATATTACAAACGTTGGATGGAGAAATGGCCCACCATCCATCACCTTGCTGCCGCTTCTCAAGAGGAAGTCAATCACATGTGGGCTGGTTTGGGCTACTACCGTCGAGCTCGCTTTTTGCTGGAGGGAGCAAAGATGGTTGTTGGAGGTCAATCTCAATCACAGGGTGCTCAGTTTCTTTTTCCTACAACTGTTTCTGCTCTTTGTAAGGTTCCCGGAGTAGGACAGTACACCGCTGGGGCAATCGCCTCTATAGCTTTCAACCAGGTCAGTGTCAGGCACTCTCTTTCTCTCTTCATGAATTCCAATCTCCAACTTACAATATATAGCTGCCTCAACCCATCTTCCAAGTTTTTCTAATACTTTACTTTTAGGCTGTGCCTGTGGTAGACGGAAATGTAGTTAGAGTGCTTGCAAGACTCAAGGCTATTTCTGCAAATCCAAAAGATGCAACAACCATCAAGAGCTTTTGGTAAGCTTTCTATCGATTTTCTATTCTCAATTTGTTGTTGCTGAAGAAGAACCCCAGCCCTCCCCCTTTATTGTTAATGTAAAGTTTCATTATACATTATTGTCCATAATTATGTTTTCGATGATCATTTTAGGCTGCTCTTCACTACCGCGAATTACATATTTTCCACAGTTAGTTACTGTTGCATATAGAATTGCAGCACTATAAAAGTGATTGTAAGAGTGCAAATGAAGTATGGTACTTGTAACTTTTATTAAGAAGTTTTTAAGTTCTTGCAGTATATGTTTTGGTGGCTTAGTAATGATGTGGAATAAGACAAAGACATGTATATGTGTTTCTGTCATTTTTACTTACAAAAGACAAGATATTCTACTGGAAACATGTCAGGCATCTCGAAAGTTTAGTTCCCTTCATTGTTTATACATGTATACATGTGTTTCTGGCACACTAGTAGCAGTAACTAGAAATAAAGAAAGGGTATTAATAGATTCATCCCTTTTATTTAGATTTAAAACCCAACAATGTTTTGCCACAGAAGTTATTTTCACTCATCTTCCATTACCTCTTAGGAGTTTGTTGCTAGGTATTTGACTAAACAGGATTGTTCAGTTGTATAATGTAACTTCCCACTAAAATACCTTAGAGGACGTTATGGCGAAGTGGAGCGATAAGTGTTATCTATAGAATGAGTAATGGAAACTATTAGACCCATACATAACTGAGCTTGTTCATGGGAAGTACACAACCTATAGTTTGGAAACTTTTCCATAGCAAAATGTAATCATTTGGTCATGTAGTTTATGGCATCACCATGGTTGAATGTAAAGCCTCTTCCTTCTTGATATATAAAAGAGTAACCAAAGCGCTGATTAACAGTTATTTGATATGTCATACATTTTATGCATAGATATGCTTATTCATTTTAGTGTCACTAACAAATAAAGATGATGTGAGTCATTTAGCTTTAGCTTTTAATTGCATATATCTATAAGTTTGGAGACAAGAGTTCTTCTTCTTTCTTATTTTTGCCTGAAGGAAAAAAAATTCCCTAACAATAAAGCTTTGGCATAGGAAACTAGCTGGGCAACTAGTTGATCTTCATTGCCCTGGAGATTTCAATCAGGCGCTTATGGAACTCGGAGCCACCATTTGCACTCCATCTACCCCAAGCTGCTCTACTTGCCCTATCTCAGGCCAGTGTCGAGCGTTTTCACTCTGCAGAACAAACACATCTGTTTGTGTTACAGATTACCCTACAAAAGTTCCAAAGACAAAGCAAAGGCTTGAGTTTTGTGCTGTTTGTGTTGTTGAAATATTGAACAACCAGGGTCCAAAAACTCAGCAGGGAGCACAGAGAGATAATGTATTTCTTGTAGTGAAGAGGCCAGAAGAAGGGTTGCTTGCTGGCCTTTGGGAGTTCCCATCTGTGTTGATGGATGGAGAAGCTGACTTGACCATGAGAAGAGAAGCAATGGATTGTTACTTGAAAACATCATTCAAGCTAGATACTAAAAAAAAGCATTGCATATTGTCAAGGAACTATGTTGGAGAATGTCTACATATTTTCTCTCACATTCGACTTCGGATGTATGTCGAGTTGTTGGTACTGCAGCTAAAAGGCAAGGACCCACGATCTATCTCTCTCTTTCTCTCAACTTTTATACACTAGATTTTCTAAATTTTGATGTTTTTTCAAGGTGGGGAGAGTTTCTTGTATGATAAGGCAGAGAAAGATAGTTTGCAATGGAGATGTGTCGACAGCAATTCCATTGAAAGCATTGGATTGACATCAGGAGTACGAAAGGTAAGGTTCTAACTTAATATTTAACAATTGAGTAAGTGGTTTACTTTGAAAATAAAGTTTTTGTTATAGCCTGCACTGTTAGTGCCCCTATGCTAATTATTGTTTGTGAAAGATTCTGTTTTCCCATACCACATTATTGTTTTTCGAAAACAATGGTGCCCAATGAGATCAATCACATGTCATATCAAAGTTTGTTCAGGGAATATGACATTTATTCAAGTTGTCATGGTGTCACCAAGAGTTCTACAACCCCCAAATGTAGTTCATTGCTTGTCAGTGATAAATGGTGGAAACTTTGCGCAATATTTATCCTCTAATAATAATTTGATTCGGCTATTTTTTTGTATGGCCATCCAAAAATCTTAACATGAATAGGTGTCGTTGATACATCAATAAGTGTTGTTTTAGAACATTTGAGTCTTTGATTCAATTCTAAAATCGCTGATCTGCATCACTATATCGTCCTGCTCAGGTGTACAATATGATTCACGAATTTAAGCAAACTCAGTTGCCCTTGGATCTGACAAGCAGGAAAAGAAAGCCGATTTAGAAACCAAGTCCATAAAGTAAAATGTGTGGAGGAGTTATAGCCGTGTTCCATTGTCAATGAGCTTGGGGGATGCTTGGTAAACTATTGCAGCCTACAACTAAGGTTCTGAATGAGTAATTACATCTACTACTGTTTGCTATATCTCACCGAAGTTTGTATTTATCGTTCTCTCATAACTCATGCTGAACTCCAGGGGCCACAGACCCACAGTTAAGATAAGAAGGATGATTTTGATTACAGGTATGCATACGGAAAAGGAAATATTCCTGCATTAGGATGTTGTGGGATTTTGGAAAAAAGGAGGGTTGGAAAGAGGAGCTCTGACCTTTCCATTGCTTCTTTTGTGTGGTTGTTCTGTCAAAGATTTTGTTGTAACAATTTCTCATTGAACAGACAGTGTTATGTGCTAGCTATTTATCATCAAGTGGCACTTTCTGCATTTCTGCTATTAACATTCCCAAATGATCTTGTCATCCATGATCCATGCTATTTAAGTGATTTCTTACCACCACGTAATTGTACATTGTAATAAGCATCTTTACTTATACATTTGTCAGAGGGACGCGATTCAGAAGCCGAGCAGAGGCTATACATAATAGTTAGTATATCTGTATGATCACAATTCACAACTTACCTCAAAGTGAGGTAACAAATCAGATTTGAGATATACACCAGCAGATGAACAATATATGTACCTGAGTTACAAAGAAGCAGTTGTGTGGTAAATAAACAATTTCGTAAGCTAAAGCTATAGTATTTATTTTACATACATTCGATGCACTAACTGTTCGAGGTTCTTACTGTTCGAGGATACATAGGCTCTTACTGTTCGAGGTTTGGCAGCGTGTCCAATATGGGTTCTACTTCCTCTGCCTCTAGTCCTGAATTCAAAAAGAAATTAGGTCAAATATAAACGAAAATGCTGTTGAATGTCTTAGGGCAAAATGTTAAGTGCATTACCATTGATATCATAGGCGACATCGAAACCTTCAGCTGCGAGGCTGGACTTAACAAAGTCATAGTCCTTCCTGTCACCTTTCAAGTGTAAAATAAGGAAAGTTGCTGTCAGAAACAACATTACATTTCGATATCAATGGAAGAGGTAATTGTGAAAAAAAAAATCTGAGAAATCGGTATCTAACTTCCCTGGCAATTGTTGAGTGATGGGTGCTTTTCCTCTTGTAAACAAGGTCATCTGCCAAGGAATCCAACATACTGTACTGACTTGTGAGAGAAGAGAACGTGAAGAAGCTCCTTTCATGGTTGAGTTGCTTTGAAAATTGAAACCAGGTAGGTTTCAGTTTCACAAGGAGAAAGGGAAGTAGGAGAACTAAAACCCTTTTGAAGCCCTCAACTGCTTGTTGAGTACACCAAGGAGGTTGATTTGGATGTTAAGTCAGTGTCCACGAGTCACAGTAGTGTAACACTTACCACTACATTTAACATTTAATTATACAATAATCAGAGGTTATACAGTACTGCGGTGAGGTCCGATCGACAGAGAGCATGGAGCCGGAGGGTTTTGAAGTACCCTAAAAGTGTGCAGTGCAGTGCTTTCTAGTGTAGATGTGAAGATGAACGTGAGTAAGACAACTAAAAGACTGCCCTACCCACAGTTGGATTATTTTGCGCCACAAGCCCTTTGTGAGATCATCTCTTTGCTTTGTAGGAACTCTGCATTACTGTCAATATTTCTTAGGTTTAAGAGAGAAAAAATTGCCCACAAGCACATTGTAGCAGTGGCTAGTAAAGACTTGGAACATAACAAGCTTTTGGTAAATTTCATACAAATTCGGAAGTATATCAAATTGTCAAGCTAAGTAATGGATAATATAGATTCCTAAATGTCACTGCTTGGATACAACTCTCCAATAATGTTCCTTCTTTCTGAAACAGCAAAACGTTGAAGCTAGCCATGGTTGTTTTTCATACTCTTATCTGCAATGCTCTGATGGTGAATGCAGCTACTGATGACTGATTCAAATATAGTTTCATACACAACAAAAACACAACAAAAACACACCTTTCTACATGATGATGAGCATGTGTGATTTGCGGCACAATTTTATCTCTGGCAAGTTAAATAACTTAACTTTTATCCTAACATTAAAACCTTTTTTCCTTCTTTCAACTTACGAAAACTGGAACACAGACTGATATGATGCAGTT
>JABWDY010009706.1:1523-12441 GCA_013358455.1 Thalictrum thalictroides | reverse complement strand
TTCTATTCTTCTGTTCTGTGCACCACCATGTCCATTGTCCATATCTGGTGCACAGAGGTATTGAATGGGCCGGGCCTTTAACTAACTTAATGTATCAGATCAGATAATGGACCTGATAGATGCATCAAAGTCCAAGATTTTAACCATTTCTTTATTATCGTGACATTTCGATGAAACGTCGCGATATTTTTTTAAACGTGCCGCAAGCCAGAGAAGACGAGGAAAATACATTCAAATACTCTGTTCAATACATCTGAATCAGCACGAAGAAAAGAAATAGCGAGAGATGGGGATTCCAACAGAGCTGAGAGATGCATTGGTAAACAGAAGTAAATCTATAATGATTCAATCACCTTCTGAACAACAGAAAATTCTCAATTCCAAAAACTGTGTTCAAGGTTACTTACTCTAATTTTATAAACAAACAACAAAACCCCTTTTCCCTTTCCTTTTATTAAAAATCAAGAATTTATTCTTTTGATTTTGATTTTGCAGAAGGGGTAAGAGCAGGAACTAAAGCAGCTGCAATTGCCTGTGTTGCTAGTGCTGTTCCAACGGTACGAAATCAATACCTGCTTTTATTTTTAGCTTTCTGCTTTGGGGAATTTAAGTGTAGAAATGGGTCATGTTATTGTTTGAAGAAAAGAATCAATTTTAAGCGAATTCGGCACAATTAGAAAGACATTCACTAGCAATGACTAAAAAAATATTTTAATAATATGAATAGTGTCAGCACATAGCTTGAACTGAAGATTAGATTGAAGAAACTCTTTATTGCTATTTTTCTCTGAGAAATAACAAATGGAAAATTCGCTGTGATATGAAATTAATGCAAAACTCCTCTATGGTAATCAGTGTTCAGGTGATCACCATAGTTGGTGACTTGTCGAAATTCAACACTGTGGGAAGTATTAGAAGCTTTTGAACATCAGTACACAATGTGGCTGGTTGACATGAGAAGTGCAAACAATTTTGGTTGAAGAATTTTATCTGCTTTTTTTTAATGTGAAGTGCAACTTAACACACATTTTTCCTAGATTGGAAGCAATTGTCAATTTAGTATAAGTTTCTTGAATTATGATGTCTTTATCATTTTTACGGTATTTCAGTTAGTTGCGGTTCGTGTGTTTCCTTGGGCAAAAAGCAACCTCAATTATACTGCTCAGGCACTTATCATATCCGCAGGTTAGTATTGAAACAGAATATGAGTTTCTGTTAATTGTGTGATTATTTTCTGCCTTATTGATCTTCATATACAAGTCTGTAGTGGTAGCCATCATGCAGTCAGACATTTTATTTACTGCATATGAGACTCAACAAGTAATTTTTGAGTGACACAAAAATCTTGTCTCTGTTACAGAACACTAACTTTTTTCTTCTATCAACAGCTTCCATTGCTGCTTATTTCATTACTGCTGATAAAACTATTCTGGAGTGCGCAAGGAGGAATAGTAGGGCAGAATATGAAAAGACAGTTTAGCAAGGATTACTATGAGACAAGCTCTGCTCTAGTTAAGGTAGATCATGATGTCCTTCTCTTATCCTGTTGTTAGGAATTTTGATATGGTTTTTATTTTACGAATCTGGAGTGAGCATAAAGTGATCATCTTTTTGTGGGTGTAATATTACAATATGTGGGATGGTAATAATCAATAAACACCTCTATCTGTGTGAAAGCTTCTTATATATATTTTGGTGTGATATCCTGCTATTAATTTCTCAAGATTTAATTAACAAAACTGTTGCACTCCTGTTCTTAGATATCTTTTGTGTGTATGTTGTGAAGGTTGTACGTTTGTGGGTGTCTGTCTTAATTGATTTGCATTCCAGGCATATACTATCGTTTGATGAATCAGTATAACATGCCCCTTCAATTATTGATGGATATAGATATCACACTCATATGCTGGTTACCTGCTTCATTTCTTTCCTTATAGACAAATATATTATTACGATGTTTTTTTTTTATACTTTTGGACTTGCTTGTGGTGGTGGTTGGAGCTGGGCCGGGGGAAATTTAAGATTACTCGTAACTGCATTGTAAACTTCTAGCACCTATATTTGACTCAGATCACTTGTCCTTTGAATTTTTGTGGGGTGTAACGAATTTCCGTTCTTGCTTAATGGTTGATATGTATTACATATACAAGAAAGGCACAAATCTTGAGTTCTACCCTTTTCTAGTACAGAACGATATGATCAAGGTTTAGACCTTATATGATTTTCTTATTTAAACCTTGAGGTAAGGACTAATTAACAAGCATGGAAATTGATCCTGCAACATTTACCTTGGCACTCTCTTAAGTTCAGTTATAAAATGGTATTGTAAGAATTCACTAAAACCATTACTTTCTTTCTTTAAATAATATTTGAAATCCAAAATTATAAGTACAAAATCTTAACACTCTTTGTCATGTTATCAATCTTTGATAGTTGCGCTCGTATCCATGGAAGATAATGTAGCAAGGTTGAAAAAGGCTCCTCTCTTGCTTTTAAGTTGTGCATAAGTTCCTCGTTCTAATACCTTCCCTTCTGCAACAAAGGCTATTGAGTCAAGCTTCTTAATTGTGTTGAGTCGATGGGCCACCACAATGGTGGTTCTTCCCACCATGATCCTGTCTAAAGCCTCCTGGACAATTTGCTCTGATTGGACATCAAGAGCACTTGTGGCTTCGTCAAGTAGGAGTATTGTTGGGTTCCTTATAATGGCTCTTGCTATAGCAATTCTTTGCTTTTGTCCTCCTGATAGTTGCACTCCTCGCTCTCCACATTCGGTTGCGTACCCATCTTTTAGTGATCTGCACAGGTAGTTAATGAAACTCATTAAAATATCGAAACTGTTCTGTTTGATCTATGTTTGGAATTTCCCCTGCACTATATATGTTAAAATACTTACTTTAACTTTATTGTTAATAGTAGAAAAACTCAAAAACATGAAATCTAAAAAATTAAAAAAAACTTACGATATGAAGTCGTGGGCATTAGCACCTTTAGCAGCATCCACCACTTCGCTCTCTGATGCTTCAAGCCTCCCTAAAACTATGTTGTCATGTATGCTGCCAGAATATATCACAGGCTCTTGGCTAACTAGTGCAGTGTGCATCCTGTACCACCCAATATCAAGTTCCCTTATGTCCACTCCATCAACCTTCACAAACCCTCTATGAACATCATAAAATCTTTGAATTAAGCTAATTACTGTGGATTTACCACATCCACTTTTTCCAACCAGTCCAATGCTTGTACCTGCCTTTACATCTAAGCTGAATTGTTGCAGAACTAGGCAGTTAGGCCTATTTGGATACATGAATTCCACTTTCTTCATCTCTATTGCCCCACTTATCCTTTCCAATTTCATTCCTGTAGCATCGGCTTTGCCTGCCTATTTGACACTCAATCAAAATATGAACTGTGATTAATATCGTAGCTATAAAGAAAATAGCAAACACGATATTCTATGCCCTCCAAAATATTTTTACAAGGCGTTTTTGTTGGGAAGAAAGCCTTATTATCTTAAGGGGTAGCTGCAAGCAACAATCTAAAGAAATATTTATACGTTATATCATCAATGAAGTCTTTATTATGAATAAAAACTGTGAGAGTAGACTTTCGGTTGTTTGGGTACGGTTTTTAGTTTAAAAGGATGGATACCGCATATGAGTGGACTCTATTACCATATATCTGAGAGAAGTCGTGATTTTCACGATATCCCTGAAGCGACTCTTTTACGGTATTTGAGCACTGACCCAAGCCTTACTGGAGAGAAAAGACTTGTTATGATTGTTAAAACAGAAAAATGAATAGAGAGAATCTTACGATGTTGAAGCTGGGAATCAGGGACTGTCTATCTAGCACCTCAAACACAGATGCAACAGCGGTTGCACCCTTAGCCAAGTCAGAAGTCATACTCCCAGCGTCAGCGATGACCTTACCAGTGCTAACCAATACAAAGAAAGTCTTGAAGACATCCCCAGCGGATATCTCTCCAGCTTGTACTAGTTTGCCTCCATACCAAAAATCCAAAGCCCATGACATAAAAGTGAGACACTGTGCAGATCCCATCCCAATCCCAGCAAACCAGGATTTTTTCCTTGCTGTATTCCTTGCCTCTTCCTGGGCTTCATCAAATATCTGAAGAACCTTTCCCACACTTCCGAATGAAGTAACAATTTTGTGATTATATACTGCTTCGGCTGCAATTTGAGTGCTCTGATGTTGTGCTTTTACAAAATTTACAGAGAGGGTAGAGAGCAAAACCTTTCTTGTATAAAAACACAAAATTGTCAACGGTTGAATAGCAATCATGACTAGGGCAAGCTTCCATGCTACGACTAAACCCATCACCATAGCAATGATCACTGCCGAAGATGCTTGGACTAATAGAGAAACTCTATCTGCAACTAGTGACTTTACCATCGAAGCATCATTACTTAGTCTAGAAGACAAGGCACCACTTGAGTTTTGTTCCTCATCAAACCATGCTGTTTCAAATGTCAGAATCTTCTCCAGCATTCTCAATCGAACTCTTCTTGTTAGACACTCACCTGGTTAGCAAGTTTGGATGCAACATTTTAGATTAAGGAAAAAAGTCCATATGTAATTTGTACCTGTAGCTATAAAGAAAGATAAATAAATAACCAACTTAATAATTACTGTCTTTTATATAGATTATAGTCTCTATGGTTGTAGCGCCTAGGTATAAATACTTTTTCAAACATGTAGAATAAACATTTAAATGCATACGCTCACCCATATATGCAAAATTGTAGTTTTGAGAGAGATTTGTAAGCATAGAGACAACGGAGAGAGAGCAAAATATCAAGGAGAACTTGCAGATCTGAGCACGCATCTCATCATGGTTAGACAAGAAAAATGCCGAAAGCATTCCACCAATTGTTAACGCATAAGTTGGTTGCACAGCACCGAAGATCATTGCAGAAAAACTTCCAACCAAACCTTGCTTCCATTCTGAGGAATTTAGTTGTATTAATCGAGTGAATGAAGGTGGAGGATAATTTGTTGAACTAGATTTCTCATCTATTGGTAACGGTGACGCAAATGAGGCAAATGAAGCTGGACTCAAGCGGTTGAAGCTAAATGACCGATTTGCACTACTTCTTGTGGTGGAAGATATATAGGTTTGTTCTTGATCATCATTGCTGAATTGTCTCTGCAGTTTTGCTAATTTTGCATAATGACCATTCTTTCTATTAATGAGGTCAGTGTGAGAACCTATCTCCATGATGCAACCATTGTTGACTACGGCGATTTGATCTGCGTTTTTAATTGTTGAGAGCTTGTGGGCAACAACCTGGGAAAAGATTAGCATAGTTGAATATTAGCATAATGCACAAGTATAAAGAGTTTCTTAAGATTTCCATCTCATTAAGTTTCTTTCCCTGGTAGTACAGATTTTCATTACTGAACTGAAATTCAGTATATGTATAGGGCTAAAAATCTTTATGTTTACCAGTGTTGTTCTTCCCATGGAGGCTTGATCCAGAGCATTTTGGACTAGTGTTTCAGATTCAGAATCAAGGGCACTTGTGGCTTCATCAAGGAGGAGAATCACTGGATTCTTAATAATCGCTCGAGCAATTGCAATCCGTTGTTTCTGTCCTCCTGACAAGAATGTTCCACGCTCGCCTACCTGTAGTATGATGTATGTTAATTTTGGTTAGTTGACAATTTATGTATAACTTAAGGCCAAGAGAAATAGCAGAGTTTCCTACCTTGGTTTCATACCCTTGTGGGAGCTGCCTTATGAAGTTATGGGCATTTGCTGCCATAGTTGCAGCAATGATTTCATCCATTGTGGCATCTGGCTTCCCGAACATGATGTTCTCTTTTATTGTTGTTCCAAAGAGCGCATGTTCTTGACTAACAAGTCCCATTTTCCCTCTTAGCCATTTCAATTGCAGCTTTCGTATGTCGATGCCATCAATCCTTACTATTCCATCATCTGCGTCATAAAAGCGTTGCACCAGTGCAATGGCTGTAGATTTCCCACAGCCACTTGCACCTACAAATGCAAGTTTCATTCCAGCTTGAACCTTTAGATTAAAATCTCTGAGGACAGCACTGTCTGGTCTAGAAGGGTATGTAAAGTTTACATGCTCAAATTCCAGGTCACCATGGACTTCGTTTAGTACCACGCCTTTTGTGTCCTCACCGTCAATTCTGGGAATGCGATCAATCCGTTCGAAGATTCTAGTTGCGGCAACAGATGCTTCTGTGAAGTACTTGATATCAGGAAGCGCCATTCCTAGCGATCTGCATTAGGATAATGTTTTTAGTATAGTGGCATGCGTAAGGGCTAACAAAGTCATAGAACTTGGAAGGAATTACATACAGTCCACTCAAGACAAAGGTAATTCCTGCTGCGTAAATCCTTCCTCCGCTTTCACCTTTGTACATAACCAATCGACTACCATACCAAGCAAGAAAACCCCATATTGCAAATGCGAGGCCAGTGCTACCTACAGCTAATCCCTTTGCAAATCCCTGCTTCATTCCCAGCTTCACTGTTCTATCCAATATCGCTGAATATTTCTCCACAATCCTTCTCTCCGCCGTGAATGAGAAGATGGTTTTAATTGAGCTTAGAGCTTGTTCTACAATGGTGTTTGCTTTACTATATTCTTTGTAGGACTTTTTAGATAGAAAAACAAGATATTTCCCATAGATCATTCCAGGAATAATTAGTAAAATCATTAAGGGAAGGGCTACTAAGGAGAGTCTCCATGAAAAGTAAATTGAGAATGCAAGCCCTGAGATAAACACAGATGTGTGCATTAAAAATAGCGGCACCTGCAAAACAGAAAAGGTTCAAGCAATCAGTAAGAATCATACCTAAAAGAATACAATGATCGACAGTCTGACAAGCTTAAAATTGGAAGGCCCCAAGACCCATGAAACACGAGTTACTGACATAAACAGGGGAACTATAGCAGTGCAGTTTTTACTGACATACCGAGGCCTGGCCAGAAGGTTGAAAGAACACTATTCTTGAAAACATTTTAGCAGAGAATCAAAAGTACTGCTTTTTTGCAATTTTTGAAATTTTTTTTTTTCAGGTTAGCAAATGTCCACTATTGTTTAAGTTACATAAAAGAATCAAGAATATCAGACTGATACCAGAGTGGACGATATCAGTACCACATCATGAACTGATACCAATTCTGTCACTATAATTGTTCTAAGCAATGAAGACCCTACCAGTACCACATGAATCTGATATCGATTCGTCACTATAATTGTTAACCATGCATCTGTCGCTATTTCTTTATTATATCGCGTAGAGTCATGTTAATTATACTTTATTAAAGTGTTTTTGTTTTGATTAACAATAATAGTTTTACCTTTTCACTTAGAACCTCTTGTATTAGTGAAGTATCTTTGGATATACTGTTGATAATCTCTGAAGTAGTTGCTTCTTGTGAATCAAAAAATGCAACTTCTTGTCTAAGAACAGCTTCCAAATACTTGTAACGAATTCTAAGAACTTGTCTTTCACTAGTTCTACTCCAACAATAGCCTTCTGCAAGTATTTTTTCAGAGAACCATAAGCATCTAACTCATATCCATACATGATCAGCGCGTTTATAATAAGTTGATATAATTAAACAGATATAATTAATTAGATTTAAATCTTACCCATGAAAGCCACCACCATGACTGCTAATCCCAAGTACACAAAGTATAAACAGCACTGCAAAGCCAAGAAAAAAAAAGTGTGAAGTATGGCAGAAGAAAAATGGTCTGAAGGGGTTGTGATCGAGTTCAAACCTTTTCAACCTCATGCATGAAGTTCTTATTACTACTGATTTGAGTATTACCATACCCTAAACTATTCATAAGATGGCTAGCGAAAACTAATAACCAGTTTGTAGACATTCCATCTCCAATGGCACCAATAGTTCCCAATACCATTAAAACCACATCAACCCAATCAGTGTATCTAAATATTAGAGCTATTGAATAATTCCCTTTTCTACTCATCTTTGCTTGAAGAACTCAATTCCTTGTAAGAGTATGTACTAGCTAGTGCAGTTGGTTTTCAATTTCTAACGCAGACAAGTTAGAAAAAGAAGAAAACACAGGAATCCAAGGAAGTGAATGCAACATCTTATGCTTTTGATACTAGTCTTAATTCCCATATATATAGAAGATGAAGTATACAACTAATTAACTGACCACTTAATGTAGTGTTATACTACTTTAAACATGTTTTGTGGTTGTTGCTTTCATTAAAACCAGATCATGGAGTAGTACTGTATGTTGTTCAATAAAGGTGATTAAATTAATTACCACTATCCATTGGTCTTTTTCTCCCTTTACTTTCCATTATTTGGTTTATTTAATTTTGCTAAGCACTTTATCTTGACATCACATCCATGCTTTCAAAAATATTTTAGGTATGCATTTTTAGGTGTTTAAACAATTTTTTAATTGTTGGGTTGGTTAATTTACATTATATACATGCAGACAATGATTAGCCTCTTGACCAACAATCATTCCCCATGGTTTATATATATATATGTTGCAGTTGCAGATCATCATAACACAGAATGATCATTCTATCTAGCTTGATCTAGAAAGGCCTGCAGATGTATAGGTTTGGTAGCAGCGTTTGGGTATGTAGGAGATCGATTCACTGCTTCTATTTGGTTTCAGTACACTGATCCGATCCCTACCTATACACATTTTGATTTGATATGATCCTTCTACTAGCTTTAGATGAAGGAAAGAAAATCAATAAATCGAAAGTAAGAAGATCATGTTGACCAACAGGATCATGAGCCTACTGGCAAAATTGATTTATGTATATATAAAATTCTCCTTTTAATTGGTCAAATTATGTTAACTAGAGGCTGATGATAGTCATAAAGAAACTTCAAAAAAGATGAGTTCAGGAACAATGCATGCACTTGAGAAAAATTAATAAACTTTCTGCATGCTTTACATAAAGATAAAGTGGGAATGGAAACAAAGGTGCCTGCCAAGAAATCTCCAATTCTCCATTTGTAATAAAAGCATACAAGACAATTAGACAAATACAGTATTTAAAAATTAAAACAAAACACATGCCATTATCTCATTAGTCATTACTTAGTTAATTAATCTTTCACTGCAGCTGGAATTCGGTGAAGATCAACTCATCAACATAATGTTTCCCCCTAACCCACCCAAGATGCATATGCATATGCTGGGGTGGCAATTTTACCCGAAACCTGACAACCCGATCTGAACCCGATCTGATTAAATCAGGTTTGGGTCAGACTTTTTTATATTTCGGGTTATATCGGGTTGATCCGATAGACCCGATTAGTTATCGGGTCAGGTTCGGGTTGATGTTCCTGACCTGATAACCCGAAATCAGTCAAAATCAGTTAAAATCGACCTGATAACCCGACCTGATAACCGACCTGATAACCCGACCCGATAACCCGAAATCAGTCAAAATTGGAGATTTCGGGTCATATCGGGTCAGATTCAGGTTGACCTGATAACCTGACAGGTCAGGTTCAGGTCGACCTACCTGACCTGTTTATCTTATCGGATCAGGTTCAGGTCAGGGATTTCTGACCGCCAACCAGACTGACCCGACCCGAACCGACCTGATTGCCACCCCTACATATGCATGCATAAAATGATAAACATACTTCAAAACTATATTAGTATTAAATTGCACCAACTGAAGTGGGATAACATGTCTTCAATTATTAATTAAGCTTGGTTAATAAAAAAATAATAATGAAAATCATTATAATATTTTTGTTACTGTATATGGTAATGTTAAAATAAAGTGGTTTTGATGCTTGGGGTGTATACACTATAGAACAAGATTCTTGGTCACACCAAATGACCAAAAGAGTTTTGTTTTTTTAGTTGGAGACTTGGAGTCGGGTGTACTTGGGATGGGACTGGGAGTCACCAAATGACCAAAAGGGTCCGTTCCGGAAGGTCCAGAAATGTATTATCTGTCTGCGAAAAAACAGGAAAATCACAAGTTAGTTCGGTATAGTAATCAAAAATGAATTCCTACAAAATAGGAAAATGCATTTCTATTGAAGTTTTGTTTTTTTCACTTTCTACTTATGTCTTTCCGTCAAATACATTTCCGTCTTCGAACGGCCCCAAAATCCAAGTATTAACTGGTGCATGAAGCTTGTTTCGTATAAATTTTATCAGTGTAGTCCGGTTCCACGAATTCTATTTAATTTGCTAAACAGAATGTTGACACGTCTCCTGTTTTGCTGATATGTCTTAACAAGGATCGACATGGTAATTCAATAATTGACATATATGTCCCTTCTTTTTCAATTATAAAACTTATTTTCTTGCTCAAAATTTTCAAATTTTCTAACAACCCTAGAACTCCAATTTTTCAAAATTAGAAATTTACTCACTTGAATTGATTCAACCAAACCTTCAATCATTCAATATCGCAACTTGATTTGCTATTACTATTGATACACAAAAGAATTTTGGGAAATTTTTTTTAAAGAGGAGATTTGGATAAACCTAGGGTTTTTTAAGTGGAGATTTGGAGAAGACAAACGGGGGTTATGGAGAAAATTTCTAAGCGTTTCTTTTATATCAACTTTGTTATTGCATTGCACGTGAGTAAAGTGTGCGCGTTTTTTTTTATACTCCCCCTGTCCCAAATTAAGAGTCCCACTTAGGGAACTCAACTATTTAGGGGGACATCATTTATTAGGCCTAAAATGAAGCAACTTTCCATTTCTACCCTTATTTATTAGACCTAAAAAGTTGTGTAAGCCTTTAATTAGTTGATAAACACACAAGAAAAATTAAGTATTTGAATTTATTCAATTTTCAAGAAAATGGCAATTTAGGAACTAATGGTTTTAAACCTAATAAATACTTACCCAAAACAAAAAATGGGACAACA
>JABWDY010009506.1:6024-20486 GCA_013358455.1 Thalictrum thalictroides | reverse complement strand
GATATGGTTAGAGATATGGTTCTCACTTCTCAGGTGGAAGGAAACTTTACATTCAGGCATCAGCCAGATTCAAAGCATGGGTGGGTGTGTAACTATATAAAATGTAACCAGTATTACTACTTTCCATCTTGTTAGTTGCTTTAAATTAAAAAAAAAGCAAGTTGGATTTTTTCTCAGTTGTAATCTTTTTGTGTCAAATTGCTTGGCTCCTAGCCTCCTATGCTAATCAGGTATTGTGAACTGAAAACCATAATTGACTTTTTTTTTATTTATGATGATGGACTGATGGTGGCATGGTGTTGTGGGGAAATCCACATCAGTTTTTCACATATTCAGACTGTTATTCAACATTTCAACAAAGTTTGAAAAATGTTATAAGACTTTTAATGATAAAAGTTGATATATTATTGAAGCCGATAGACCTTTGTCTACGAAATTCTTGATGACGTGCGTACGGTTTCTTTTGTAACCATTTTAGTCTGCTTCTATTATGGCAGCCATTTACGTTTGCTTCCACCAAAACATTCAAATGATATATAGAAAACTACCATATATATATATAACAAATAAACTATTTAATTAATTGAGAGGTCAATTGAGGTAGGTGAGAGAGAGATTGGAATTCGGAAGTAGTTGAGGTAGGAACATAACTCAAATGGCCCATGCATGGCCGGCCATTCGCCAAAAGAATAGAAATATAGAATACCAGTGCAGCAGTACTGCTAGAAGAATCAATTCAAGACTCTTTTCTTCTTTCAAATTCAAGCCTTATTGCATGGTCAAATTAAAATATGAATATGATCATGAATTCCAACATTCAAACCACATTCTTAATACAAAATAATTAAGATCTTGGTAGCTCGCTAACCATTAATATAGTATTATCGACATATAATAATTGTCATTATGCTCATTAGTTATCTAAATGACTTGAAATTGACAGGTTTTTAAAAGCACAGTAGGTGGAGATGAAGGGAGAACTAGAGAAGAAAGGGACTTACATGCAAAATTATCTTGTTTAATTTAATTAACCAATTAAGCAGGATGGATTATAAATAAAATCAAATAAAAAGGGCCCAGAAGTTCATTGTTGTGGGTCCTGATCTTTTACCTATGCAACACGTGTTATTTTTAATTAGGTTCTTTTCGTAATATCTTGTACGATCAAGGGTCATTTATATAATCAACTATCCCATTCCCATAAGTATCTCTCCTTTTACTAACCCACGCCGTCTTCACGACTTAAAAAAAGAAGAGCATTCAGTTCAACCGAAACTCATTTCATTTCTCTTCTTCTTCATCTCCAACTCTGTTTCTCTTTCTTTCTTCTGTTTCTCTCTCTAACTGATGCAGAATATGAAACAATAATGGGGAATTTATTCTCATTATGTAAATTAAAGAAAACAGAAGCAGCAAGGAAGAAATCATCAACAACAACATCATCATCATCATCGAATTCAAAAAGATTTTCGAACAATCAACTTGGTAGTAATCGATGGAACAAAATGAGATCTTCAAAGAAAGAAAAAATGGAAGATGCTTTAATTCATGAACAAGCTATTGCTGCTGCTCTTCTTTTTCAACATCATCAACAAAATGGTACTCTTCCTTTTGATAGATCTTCTTCTTTAAGGCATCCAAGTCCAGGTGCTGCTGCTGCGGCTGGTACTGGTTCAAAGAAACAATCTTTGCCTAGAAGTTCTAGTTCTAGACCCAGGTCTCTTGCTGATCCTCTTGTTCAACCTCATCAGCTTGTTGCTCAGGTTCGTTTTTATTTAAAATTTAATTGTCATTTTTTCAAAATTTTGTACTTTTGATTATTAGAAGTTGATGATTAATTGGGCAGTCTGCTTGAATTTCTTATTATGGAAAATTGAATATTGGTATTGGTATTGATGTTGATGTTATTTTGTCTGCAAACTTGTTCATTGAAAATTAGAATTGGGGGTTAGGAATTCTTTTCTGAGTGTTCATGTATTTGGGAAAGTATGATAAAGGTTCCTTTTTAGTATGAAAGTGTATGTTTTTTGGATAAGAAATGGGGATATATTTAATCCATTAGCTTTTCTACTTTTGTTCCTTTTTGAGTCCTTTTGCTTAAATTTAATGTGAATTTGTACAACTGCATGGTTGTTGTGTCGTTATGGATATGCTTTCTGAGGGTTGAGGACTTTCTATTAGTTGGCTTCATTGATTAAATGTTTTGTGTCCTTGTGTATATTGCTTTTTGGCTTACAACATTGAACAGTTCTGGTTTCAGTCAATTGTTTCACCTATCAGTTCATAAATATTGTATGTAGAAAACAACAACTAGAGTCTGGAACCCCCTGGTAAAAATTCAATCCTCCAACTAATAAATCGTGTTCAGTTGTAGTTTATGTTGAAATGCAAGGATGCTCTTACATTATAATGCCCTTTTTAAGATGTTTGATATCTGTGGAAATTGAGAGAGAGTAATGGACAATTCTCTTTTCTCTACAAAATCTAGACTGATTGATGCGACCGTAGCAAATTGATTATTTTGAATTTTCAACAATACTGCTGTCTAAATATAGTAAAAAATAATGCAGAACATACAACTAAGCCTACTATAATGTTTGGACTCCCAACTTTTGGCTTCAATTCATGAGTGGTGAACGAAAGGGACCTTATCCGAATCTTGATATTGTTTTATATAGCAATTTCTTGAGCTAAGGGATAATTTGTTGATTGATCTTATTTCATTATGGTTGGAGTTGTCACTGAAGTTCCCGCATCATAAAATTACATCTTATTCTGATTTTACAAAAAGTTGTATTTGTGTTAAAGCTTCAATTCATTTGGTCATCAGAGTCACGGTGATATTTGAGAAGTTTAAACTCTCCATTATGATTGCCTTTAGTTTTTTGAACATTTCTTTGAGGCCTTTATATTCCTGCAATAATGAAACAGAGTTGCTTTACAAATTTATTCCAGTTAGAATTGCACGACTTACTTTGGGTAGAGAATAAATGATTTTCATC
This sequence comes from Thalictrum thalictroides, assembly GCA_013358455.1. Taxonomy (NCBI): domain Eukaryota; kingdom Viridiplantae; phylum Streptophyta; class Magnoliopsida; order Ranunculales; family Ranunculaceae; genus Thalictrum; species Thalictrum thalictroides. The sequence continues at coordinate 17,484 of JABWDY010009506.1, read as the reverse complement.
AACTTTATTATCATTAATTTCTGTGCAGAACTCAACTATTTTCCCTAAAATTTTCCTTTTGCAGGATACAAAGATTGATGAGCTTGAGACCAGCCGTTTTGTCCTTGTCCATGGAGGGGGTTTTGGCGCTTGGTGTTGGTATAAAACCATAACACTTTTAGAAGAAGGGGGATTTAAAGTTGATGCTATAGACTTAACTGGTTCTGGAGTTCATTCTTGTGATACAAACACCATTACTAGTCTTGCTCAATATGTCAAACCACTTACTGACTACCTCGAAAAGCTTGGAGAGGGAGAAAAGGTTCTTCTATTCACATATTTCTATTTTTTAATCTCATATATGCTAAAAGGGATTGTCCCGTCTCTTATAACATACGAGTTAAGTAATTTTCATTGTTCAAAATGCTCTGCCTCTTCATCATTTACTTGCTACTATTGATTCCTCTACCATTACCTTTCCACAGTATGCAATAACAGAACTTGATATCTTAGCACAAGAATGTATTTTTTGTTTTCATCCCTTCTCCTATCAGTAAAGGTGGACACTTACAATAGATACAAAACGAGATAAATGGGTTGAGAAAATGAGATAAGCTACGTTAGAAGAAAGAAAAATGAAACAACTACAAAAGGAAAGCATCCAAAAGAAATGCCTATTCAAGACTCCCAATAAATGATGTCTTCTCATTAAGGGACAAAATGATCATAACATTTCTAAGGACTAAGATCACTAAAGCTTTAGACTAAAAGTAACTGAAGGTTCTTTTCTCAATTCTGCAGTCATATGACTCATTGTAGTGGGTTTCTTTGTGGTAGCCTTTGCTTTTAAGCTTCATGATGCCTATCTACAAAACATTTTTTTGAAAAACATGCAAAATGATGCTTCCATGAGTGCAGGCTAGAGATCCGTTGCAACTTGGAAGGATCACTATGGTGTCCGTGTTTTGTTAATCAATAGAGAAACAAAGGCAATATCTCATTTTGGACATATCATCCTATGCTACCTATAGACTTTACACTCCAAGAAAATAGAGTTCTCATAAGTCATAATTGGCCTCCATTTCGCAACCCTTAGGAATCCCAGAACTTCACCTTTCTATCTTTGGAAAAGAATCGTGTTGATTCACACAAACCCTTCTGAAATGTATATTCAATGAAAAAATAGAGAGACTATGGATTTGTCTTATTTCTTCTTATGGGCAATGTTTTTCACAGATGTAAAACAAAAAAGTTCTGATTTCCTGTTTAGCTAGTAAATTTTGGATTCGAATGTTAGGTTTCTGAGTTGGTGGAGTCTATTTTAAATAGAGAGGTTCTATTTTCTTAAGAAAAGAATAACAGTTTGATTTATGAGCATTTAATTTATAATAGTTTTTGCAGGTGATCTTGGTGGGCCATGATTTTGGTGGTGCATGTATCTCATATGCCATGGAGTTGTTCCCATCCAAGATAGCAAAAGCTGTCTTCATTGCTGCAGCAATGTTAACTAATGGACAAAGCACTCTCGAGATGTTCTCGCAACAGGTTTGGATCTATGTACTGATATATGTGATACGATTAGATGTTTGAACTTTTTTTTTATCTTTGTCTACATTATCTGACAAAATCAACTGACAGAGATAGTTAACACATGTATCATATTTTGTTTATCTTGTTCATTCCCTTGAGTTTAATTATTATATGCTCTGTTACCATCAAGATAGACAAGAAAATAGAGCTCTTTCTCTACCACCCTTCTGTGTAATTAACACACTCTTTTGAGGATGCTTCTGAAACACAACTGAATATGTCACTCATTACAAGTTTAGGAAAAATTGAACCATGTACATTATCAGTCTTTGTCGTTGTAATTGAGTGTGATACAAGTTTTCCACTAGTAGGAGGTGATATGTTGAGGACATTAAACTTTAAAAGCTGTATCTTATGAAATGCAAGATACAACAGGGTTAAGGAGAGAACTAGTGTAATGTATTTCTGTATCTATATATTTATATCATGCTCACTGAGGTTTCACCACATTGATAATTTTAATGAGGTGTTATAAAACATATTGTCAACCATAACGCTCACTAAGTAAAAGTGTGAAAATAGGTGGTGAACAGAAAGGGTATATACTGTATCTTATGGTAGGCACGATAGAGCTATTATGTGATTAGAATACACATTCAGTCATTCATTTGGCATGTACTTCTCCAAGTTTATTGTTTGTGCTGACTTGACAAGTCTATCATGGCTGAAATCTGACAATTTTTGAATTGGAAATGATATGAATAATCTTGTTTGAAGATGTTGGTGTGTGTGTTAAGAATCTTATACTTGTCAATTTTAGGTTCAATAACATTGGGTATAAGAAAGATTCGATATCATTATTGAAAAGTCAAAGAAGTTATAAGGTGGCAATATGCTCTATGTTTGCTTGTGATAGTTTATCAAGCTTAAAGGCAGTTGGATTGTTCATTTTAGGAAATTCACAGACCACAAACAAAATATTTTCCAATTTTAAAACATCAACGTACTAGGCTAGGTATTTTACTATTTTTGCAGTCTATTAAATTTTTAAAGACGTTGAAGTACAATCGATTCTTTCTTTAACCAATAGAGTTTGTATTATAGAAATTTTAATATTGCTAACAGATGAAATTTATTATAGGGAAATTCAAATGATTTGATGAAACAAGCTCAAATATTCAATTATGCAAATGGCAAAGACCGCCCTCCAACTGCTATTGATCTTGACAAGTCGTTATTGAGGGAATTGCTATTTAATCAAAGTCCTTCTAAGGTATGCTTTCTGTCATTTACTGATATATGCTTGTATGATATGTATATATGCAAGGACCAATAGACAATGTGCTTGGATTGGAGCAAAGTTTAAGAGAAGTACTCTTAACAAACTTTTGACTGTGGACATGTGTAATTTATTTTATGCCAGTTATTCTTCTGCTATCTGGTCTTTGTGGATACACCATCTGTCATTTATGCCTAAATGCTTTATATGCTTGTCATGTCGGATTGTCGGTACCATAAGAATAATGTTGACACTCGATATAGTATGTGTGACTAACTGGATATCATTTGTTATACTGCCAACTTAAGATAAGAAGTATTTGGTTAACCCGATTTAATAATTTGAATCTTAATAATTTTTGAAATGACCAGTATCTTTTGTATGATCATTAAATTGAAGTATGGGAGCCAGTTTAGATATGTAAGACCATCTGGTAGTTGCAACTCTTTAAGGCCTGCCCAAGAAACATATAATGATGACTCCTTCCAAACACTATGTCTCTAATACTAGCTCTCACCTCCCCACCCTTTCCCTAAGCAATGGTAATATATTTTCCGAAAAAATTAGGGCGTATTTTTTGTTTGGAAATACATTACACTCTATGATTTCTGATCATTATTCTTCTTTTTTATTACTCTTTTGAAGGATGTTGCGTTGGCTTCAGTTTCAATGAGATCAATCCCTTTTGCACCTGTTTTAGAGAAGCTGTCTCTTTCTGATAAGAACTATGGATCTGTTAGGAGATTTTACATTGAGACTACAGATGATGATGCCATACCACTTTCTCTACAACAAAGTTTGATAGACGCGAACCCTCCAGAGCGGGTCTTTTTGCTGAAAGGCTCTGATCACTCACCTTTCTTCTCAAAGCCACAAGCCTTACACAGGCTCTTTGTGGAAATCGCAAAGGTCCCATTGACTGTAAGTTTGTAAAACAATAATTTCTCTGGCTGGCATATGTATGTAAAAGGTAAGACGCCTTTGCGATTGCTTAATTACATGCATATGCCATTGAAGATTTTGCAAGGGAACATCTTGATTCAGCAAGGAGATCATAGTTTTGTTTGAAGACGAGATTGTATATATTTGGCAATAAAGCTTCACTGAGGATCCGGGCATGCGATTCATTTTTCAACCTATTCAATTTGCCAGTTAGTTTTTCTCCAGTCCAAAGATGATGCATCCTGTTCCTGTTCAAATGAGTTTTTTTTATTAGTGTTCATCTTTCTTGTCACAAAGTCTCTCCAACATTGCCACTTGAAACATTGAAACCCCTTCAATCCATGTAGCTAACGGTTCTTCTTTATTGAGTTGATGTTCAAATGATCAAATAAAGGTACAAACTATTTCTATTATTGCTGGCTTCATTGTTGCTATCAAGCTGTTAAAGGAGAAAATCTTTCTTGCAGTGGCAAATTTTAGATTTGAGGGGTATTATATGAATCTATTTTTAACTTTTATATAAAGGTGCCAGAGTTATGTTTTTTTAATATAAAATTTAGCAGGGGACCCTTTTGGAGAAGTGCATCTATATTCTATACAACTATATTATTCCCACTTCCCAGACCTCTGATATCTATAACCCAGTGGTTTTACTGAGTTCAGCTGGCACCAACATTGAATACTATTCTTATTATGAATATTATCTTATTAGTTTGAGTAGTTGGATGTAACAGTAGTGGTCGTTCAAAATTTAACGGTGTGACTAGGTTTGGTTACTAGGAAAATCCTTATTGAAGAGTCTGCAAATCCAATCAAAAGTTTAAATCTTCAAGGGCCATTATTTGTGGAAACAATTTCACTATTTCAGACTTGTTTGGTGACAATTTCAAAGTAGGTAGTTTATGTTCTGAGTTGGGTCCAGCCGTCCAGACCAGATTGTTGAGGAATGTTATGTTTTCTGCGCCTCTTTGAAAATTCATTCAACATACCCAGGTCACTCACAAGTGAAGACATTAGTTTTTTTGCGGAACTATCTTGTTTGTTGAAATTTATGTACACCTTCTTTTGTCATCTGCTGCTAATAAGATTGTATAGGTGTTCCATTGCATATATAACAGATAACAGTTTCAAGTTTCAACATTTCTGTTTAAGACGTAACATCTCACTCACTAGTACCAAACATTATCTATATTGGGCATTCGGATTAGTTAGAGATCGACTTAGATGTGAATTGCCCTGATGTGCCTCTAATGATAATGATGACTGAAATCAATGCAAACGCTATGACATGACTGAAGGCGACGTAAGCGCTTGTTGCTTGAAATATCCCCTCAGGTGCCACTTTGGTCCTTGGAGGATATGCTGCTATGTGATGGTTTGAGCGAGCACCAACGCTGGAAATCTCATTTCCTGCAAAGAAGAAACGTTATTTTTTACCATCTCAGGCAAAAAATTTTACCATCTCAGGCAAAAAATTTTACCATGTAATGTACCATTACTTTCCTTCCCCATCAATTCAATTTAACAGTGACATACTGAGATGCAGTTTACAGGAAAAAGATCAATATAACAATGACACAACACTAGTGTGTCGGTGTCGGTAGCGACAAATGACAGGCTGACAAGTCCATAACGGTAATCTGTACACCCCCATGTGACTCACTCACCGCTTGAATTTATTACCGTCACTTGACCATTGACCAGGTCAAAATAATTTCTTTCCACTTCTTCACGTTCGTTCAACCAACCTGGCAATATCGTAATCTGTCTGGTGCTATCATTTGGATTCCATAAATACCTACATCTTCTTTGTAAACATTTCTCACTCTTCTCTTCCACTTCTTTTTGTCAGAGAGAAAGGAAAGAAAGAGAGAGAGAGAGAGAGGTAACAGATCGAAAGTAACTCAAGGTACGAATAAACCCTAGATCTTTGTTTTCTTCACTAGATCCGCCTCTTTGTTACATTTCTAATGTTGGTTTTTTTGTTCAATTTCACTAAAAGTTGCTTGCTTTTCATGATCTGTCCATGGATATAACCTTAAATGATGCTTCTTTGTTCTGATCTGGTGTCTTTTAACTTCAATTTTAGTAGATTTGTTGATTTTGTGTTATTTTTCGTAGTGATTGTTGTTTCGTGGAAATGTTGTTAATTTTAGGGTTGATTTAGTGATTTTAGGAACTGATGTTGTTTATATTTAAAAAATTTATGTGATTTAAACATTCGTCAAGTGAGATCTGGTTAAAGACACTGACATTGTTAAGAGTAATCATGAAATCTCAATCATTTTCTCCATAAAAGTGGGACCTCTATAGTTTGTTAAAATTTATCATGTTTTAGTTATGGATTATAATGGGAGAGTTCGAACAACACCCATTATATTGGGCAGACAGTATGGTGTTTTACTGTTTAAAATGAAGAATTTGTTATTCATTGGGAAACATGTTGTGTGTAAATAACAAAGGATTAGTTTTAGCCCATATACAGTTATACAATTGTTTGTCTTGATTTAAGGGGTAATAAAGAAATTGGAGAAGAGGGGTGGGAGGTTCTTAAGGTTTCTCAATTAAGTGTTAAGGTAACATCCGAACTTGCTGATTTTAGCATGGATTGAGATCAAATGAACCAAATGCCAACACTTGTGTCTTGGTTTTTAAAATTGGCTGAATTTGAGTTCTTATGATTCCAAACTCTGATTAATGTATCTAACAGTCTAACTTATGTGATTTAAAGTTTCAATGAGAGAATAAGGAAAGATGTATGGTTAATTAGTTGAAAGTTCAAGCTTTTGGCGATTCATAAAGCATCATATGTGTGTGCTTTTGTTAGTGTATTCTCATTACTTTTTGTTTAATAATTTGTATCTCTTTAATAATCTTATCGTAACAGATATCTTCTGGGAATTGTTAACAGGGTCTGTATTTATATACCTGAATAATTCAGACAGTATGGGTCGTGGAGTTAGCAGTGGAGGGGGACAGAGTTCATTGGGCTACTTATTTGGCAGTGGTGAGGCTCCAAAACCCTCAGCTCCAGTTCCTCAGAGTGAAACACCAGCTGCAGAAACTGTAGCTCCCAAGAAGTCTGCTTCACCACCAGTGGATAACAGCAAACAGATCCCAGCCGGCATCCAAGGGAGCCAAGCAAATAATTATTTCAGGGCAGATGGTCAGAACACTGGGAACTTCATAACGGTATGCTCATTAATAAGTCGTTTTATTCTTTCTTTTTCATGTCAAATTCCACGTATAAAAAGATGAATAGTTTTATGACCAAGGTGAGAACAGTATATAAGTATTGAAACAACATGCTCTTCCTGATATGCATCTGTATGAAAGATATGATTATGCAAGAGTATTATTAATTATAATTGTTGGACATGGACGAGTGTTTAAGCTGTGCAACTTGTTTGTTTCTCTTGCCTGAGTTTTTTTTGGAAGTATTGTACACTAGAATTTGGCAAAATGGAATCCAATAAGGCTTTAGTCTTTATTATACACCTAATATTGTTACATTTTGTATAGATACTGAGCTGTTAGAAATGGGACCTTCAGCAAAATTAGCTGCATGGAATCATGTGGCTCAAATGTGATGTTATTCTTGCCATTAGTGTTTCATTGTTTTGTACGGACAATCGTCTTATTCAAGACTATCAGAAATTGCTGTACAGAATTTTTTTGTAGGATTATAAGACAGAGAGAGCCTTACCTTTTTATATAGAAACTGTGCTTGTTCAATTGTTCAACCAATGGACTGGTGCTTTCCTTCCCCTTATTGCCTATTGCCCAATGAATAAAATGATTTATTGCGTCATGTACTACCTATAGTGTACTGTATACTGTGTGTGGAAGTACCTTATATTGATAGTTTTTTGTTTATTCATGCTACACATTTCATATTACTATAATAGAGAAGTGATCATTTCTATGAAATTGGTCCTGTTAATTCAATGGTCTGGTCCTGCCATACATGTATGGCAACTTTCAATAGATCAAAGTTCCTGATCAGAAGTTTGTTTTATAAGCTAATTGCATTGCATTTACCCAAGTCTTTAGGTTCAACTACTTACTGTATTTCTTTTTTTCTTGTTTTAGGATCGGCCTTCAACTAAGGTTCATGCTGCCCCTGGTGGTGGTTCTTCCCTGGGTTACCTCTTCGGTGATGGTAGTAAATGAGCTTGTTGGCCATTGAGAAAGAAATTATTGTTTTCGTTCAGAAATGTTGCTTAACATGGATAAAGATTGTCCGGTTTCATAGATAAAACAAACTCTTTTATCATATAATGTAATATATGGTCCTATTGCTGTTATACTGTTGTGTCATGATTTGCTTGATCGAACTGATGTGTGAAACTAGGTGCAAGAATATTCGTTGTGAACACCGACTCTCAGTGAATGAAATCCTGTTTTTTGAAGCTTTCTAGTTGTGCCTTGTGGTAATTGTTATTTTGATTTTGGAAGCTGTGTGCAATGATGGTAGTAAATAAGCCTGTTGGCCATTGAGAGGGGAATTATTGTTTTCGTTCAGAAATGTTGCTTAACATGGATATAGATTGTCAGGTTTCATAGATAAAACAAACTCTTTTATCATATGATGTAATATATGGTCCTGTTGCTGTTATACTGTTGTGTCATGATTTGCTTGATTCAACTGATGCGTGAAACTAGGTGCAAGAATATTCGTTGTGAACACCGTCTCTCAGTGAATGAAATCCTGTTTTTTGAAGCTTTCTAGTTGTGCCTTGTGGTTGTTATTTTGATTTTGGAAACTGTGTGCAATGATGTTTAGCATGGATTGATTATGGTTTACTACATTAAACCGTGATCTCACTTACAAGTTTTGTGGCATGGTTAAAGCTAATCAGCTTCTTGATTTTGCTAGAGGTTCAGTTATTGGCGACCCATTGCATTAGGGATTGTTTCTTCTCAAGCATTACAATGATCTTATGCTTGACTTATAATGATGAAGGTCTTGAGTACCAAATTAGATGGAGTTGTGCAGTTGGGTACATGGGTTGGGTACGTGTACTTGCCTGTTGCTGTTGTTTGTGATTGATTGAATGTTAGCAATCCACTGGTATAGACGAACTTGACCATGTTTAAGTATTATTTTTTCCTTCCCAAATCCCACCTTTAATTTGATTCATCTTCCGAGCTTTCTTCTGATCCCATCTTTACTCCAAGCTTTCTTCAGATTCATATCCCAAAGCTATCTTCACTGTCTTCATTACTGCTTACTGCTGTATCACTACCAATTCATTGACGAAAATTATGAAGTTTACAAATAGCTATTTGATCAGTTCATGAAAATTGAAAGTGAATGTATGTGTGGGAGTTTCTGCAATGTGTGTGCCCACAACATCAATCCCTCCCAAGTTTATTTGATTGCAATAGAGAGATCATGGTGATATCTCAGGCCGCAACGAGTGTGTATCAATCCCTCCCAACTTTCTGCAAGAGTATTTATATAGGCACTTGTTGATATGGGGCGAAATCCCACTCGATAAGTAACTATGAACTGCATCGTGACAATAACGAGGCTGTTCATAGTTACTTTTCAACAGAAATATGGATACTGTGTGGAAGGCAACAAAAATATGGATGGGAGAAGAAGGATTGTTTTCGGGGTGGAAGGAAAAGGATTTGAGGTCCTTTTCAACAGTTTGAAGGTGGGTAGTGAAGTAGTTCTTGTGGAGAAGACGAGCGTGAAAACTTTCACAGGAAGGATCTCAATTCTTGGTTGAAGATGGCTTGGAAAATTACTCTGCCAGATTTCGATGGGTTCTACCCCAAGAGGCACGGCTTTTAGATTCCCAGAGAAATGGGGATCCATCCTTGGTACGGTGCTCGGAAATGAAATACAGAAGAGTGGGGGAGGAGATTCTCTACATTATGCTTCCCAGCAGGTGAGAATAGATCGGGATGGAATAAATTGGGATCTGGGATTAGATCTATGCTGGATATGGGAAGAAATGAAGAACAGAGAGGTACACAAAGTGGGATCCAAGATAGGATTTTTAAGAATGGTGATTGACTTTCGTTTGCAGAGATGTGTAGTCAAGGACAACACCAAAGGGAAGGGAGGAATACAAGGCAGGAAATAGAAGTGAACATTAGAAGAGGCGTCACTGTAACTAATGCATCTTAGTTTCTTTGGTATTCTGGCGCAAGACATAACTCTGGGGCAGAGTGCATTCATATAACATTACTTATATTATATACAGATATATCTAATGCCAGTACATGGATATACGTATACCTAATGCTGACACAATGACACAATGTAGCCTCAAAAATTATAAATTTACTTTATTAGAGCATTAAACTTGTGATCAAACTTCAAAGATTTTTAGCAAACTCTTCTCTCTCAATTTATAGAATGTACATAATCATGCCTTAAGCTACCATGATTAAATTAGACAATTCAACCTATCACAGAATAACCCAAAATCAAATCCATTGTACACCGTATGGCATAAGGGTAACCAATTAAGCATCAAGATATCAAAACAACCATGATTTAAATCTCTCGTCCTCATGATAATCATATGAGCCTTAGGTTTTCCTTCCCACCTTTAATCTGGTCCATCTTCAGAGCTTTCTTCTGATCCATCTTCCGAGCTTTCTTCAGATCCATCTTCCGAGCCTTCCTCCAAACTTTCTTCAGATTCATATCCCAAGCTATCTTCACTGTCTTCATTACTGCTTACTCCTGTATCATCCTCAAGGACATTGGTGTCAAGAGTTTTAGCAGAAATTGCAAGTGAACCACCATTATACTTTGTATATTTGGCAAGCAGATGTAAATATACTTCCTCAATATCTGTATGTTCATCTTCCAGCTTATCAAGCTTCTCACGATTGACACGATACCTATAGTGAAGCACAAAAGCAATATGGCAGGATATAAGCAACACATAATACTAAACCACCATCTCCAGCTTATTGGTAACGGACTATACACTAAAAAAGTCATCAGTATTTTCCAATATTATTATGTTATGACTGTATTCTTCAAAAACCAAAATAGCGAAAATACAGTGTCTTTAAAATTTCTGAAACTACTGGAACCTTTTCATTGCAAACTGCAGTACCTTTTTAAACCATTCCAGTTATTGATAATAATGGTGTTTGGTAGAGCATACTGCATAATTAATCCGAAACAATTAAACTAAAACAAAATATTTCTAACAGGCACATATAGCTCATTATTTTTTCAGAAAAACAAAGGAGCAATTTTAATTTTATACCAATGATTGCCAATTCGCATGACACTCAAGTAGAATTCCAATGCTTAATATTGTCATTTGATTCAAATTTATTTTTAATACACGATTTTCCAATATCTTTTAAATAGTATATGAGCTGAGGTTCATTGTCAGTAAAATACCATTCAAAGATTCAAACTGTACAAATAAATAATGGCAACAGTCTGGCTATTCCAACATAGTAGTTACTGACTGATGAACGTTCTTCTTCTTCACCACAAACTGTCTCCAGAATTTTACAGTGCTGACGACTTTCTAAAGGTATGTAAAGATACGGAGAAAACAAAAGACGAAAGGAAATTCTCAATACATAAGATGGCAGTCATCTCTACTTATCTCCGAGCATCTTCATTGAACTGTAACTATATATACTTATAGAGAATATGATTCCATATACTAAAGACACTTGGATACAATTTCAACGACTTACCGCAAAATTAAATAGTAAATACAAGGATAGACTAA
>JABWDY010009485.1:24064-35020 GCA_013358455.1 Thalictrum thalictroides | reverse complement strand
ATATTTTCAAATTTTTTTTTCTTTGAATGGTAAGAAATATTCATAAACATGAAATCATGAATATATAATGGATAAGGATATTGGACCAGGTAATATTCACACTGGATCTGAAAGTGTATAGCCCAATTCACACTTCTCTTAAACTCAAAATCCATCAGGCCCACGGACGCAGTCTTCTTTAAAAAATAAACAGTGCTCCTGGGTCTATAGTTAAGATTCTGCTCCGTCGGTCGTGATGCATGTACATCAGTACATAGGAGTATGATCTCAAGAAGAAAACTATGCGGTGAAACCAACAGGGAGCAGAGGTTCGATATCTGTACCCGAAAGTAAATGATCTGATAATGGCATGCGGTTCATGCCTTTTTTCTTCTTGCAAAAAAAAAGAAGCTTTCGCGTCTGGCACTGGAACTATTTTTGTTTTGGTTTCAGATGCTGTTCTCACTTCATAAGTCTCCATCGTCAACGAGCTGGGGTTCTAATGAGATGCTTAAAAGGCCTGTCATCACTTCGACCAAAAGGTTCTTATTAACCCCTTTATACAGAAGCAATTCAATCATGGCAACTAGCATCTCAACAAATTCCTTTTCGACTCTTAATAAAGAAGAAGAAGAAGATGGTGTTTCAAATCAACCAGAACCCATCATTCAAAAAACTACTCAATACCCATTACAGGTAGATCTTTTTCTAACAATGGGTTCTTTTCAATTTTATGTTTCATGTTGAATTTATATAAAGCTTGATTTGCTTCATTGTGTTTTTATTTTTTTGGAAATGGGGTTTATTTATTTTTGGGAAATTGGGGTTTTTTTTTTTGTATAGTTATCATCTTTATCATGAATTTAGGTATTATATGTAGCTAAAGGTTGATAACATGAGTAGTTTAGTCATTACTGAGCTCTATTTTGTTTGCTTGCTTAATTAAGCTTGAGTTATGTGGTTTTAACGTTTTCAAGTTGAGCAGTTAAGTGGAATTGAAATTCTTCACAAACATTATCTGTAAAATTGTGAGATTAGAGCCTGAATTATGTTGGATTGGGTTCTCCCTTCCTCTCACATTTAGGTGTAGATCGATCAATTCAGACAAACCTGATTAATCTGTTGCCGAATTTTTAAAGTCTGCTATATAGATTTGCTCACATTTACAAGTCAATTAATCTATCTGAGATTGTTATCGGACTCTCAAAAGTTTTTTGTGTTGTTTGGCAGTCCGACTTTTCTTCTTTATATAAGGTATCTAATGGATGTTATATTAGTTTTATGTCTCAACTAAATGGTATGCACACAGCACATAACAACAATTACTTTAATATTATGCAGTTTGGTACTTCAATACTTCTGGTAACGCTGCCAGTTCATCATTATACTTCTGTTTGCATTTCGAGTTCCATGAGTATAACTTTTTTGCCCATATGTGAAAAAAAAATTGATGCGAGGTAAGAACACCATAAAATGACTTTTATTATTTAAAAATAATGTTTGTTTCAAGGTTGGTTTTCTTGGAAGTAGGAAGCCAATCCATAATTTCGTTAACTAATTGCAATAGTGTAGATATGAATATTGATGGTGCTATGAGAACACTAGTTTAATTAAAAATAAATGGATGTAGGTTGCTAAGCGCTTGGAAAAGTTCAAGACTACGATATTCACGCAAATGAGCATGCTTGCTGTCAAGCATGGGGCAGTGAACCTTGGTCAAGGCTTCCCCAACTTTGACGGACCTGACTTTGTGAAGGAAGCAGCCATTCGAGCTATTAAAGAGGGGAAAAACCAATATGCCCGAGGATATGGTGTACCCGATCTAAACTCTGCTATAGCCAGCAGGTTCAAGAAGGATAGCGGACTGGTAGTAGATCCTGAAAAAGAAGTTACCGTTACCTCAGGTTGCACTGAAGCCATCGCTGCCACCATTTTGGGCTTGATAAATCCCGGTGATGAGGTTATCCTCTTTGCCCCATTTTATGATTCCTATGAAGCTACTCTTTCTATGGCTGGAGCTAAAATAAAGGCAATCACCCTGCGGCCACCAGATTTCTCCATTCCAATTGATGAGCTCAAGGGTGCAGTCTCAAAGAATACTCGTGCAATACTTATGAACACTCCACATAACCCAACAGGAAAGATGTTCACTAGGAAAGAGATGGACACAATTGCATCTCTCTGCATAGAAAATGATGTGTTGGTATTCTCAGATGAAGTCTATGACAAGCTGGCATTTGAAGCTGATCACATTTCCATCGCTTCACTTCCAGGGATGTACGAGAGAACTGTGACCATGAATTCTCTTGGAAAGACATTCTCTCTAACTGGGTGGAAGATAGGCTGGGCAATAGCTCCACCACATCTAACATGGGGAGTGAGGCAGGCACATTCCTACCTCACCTTTGCCACTTCCACTCCAATGCAATCGGCAGCTGCTACAGCTCTTCGTGCCCCAGACTCTTACTATGAAGAATTGAAGAAGGACTACAATGCAAAGAAAGCAATATTGGTGGAGGGACTCAAGTCTGTTGGTTTTGTGGTGCACCCATCAAGTGGAACGTATTTTGTAATCGTGGATCACACTCCTTTTGGGCTGGACAATGATGTTGCCTTCTGTGAACATTTAATTCAGGAAGTGGGTGTTGTTGCGATCCCAACTAGTGTCTTCTACCTCAACCCAGAAGATGGAAAGAATTTGGTGAGGTTCACATTCTGCAAGGACGAAGAGACTCTGAGGGAAGCAGTTAAGAGGATGAAGCAGAAGTTGAAAGTATTAGTTTAGACTTGTTATAATGCTTCTAGACTTGATAAACTATTCCAGTTCAGTTGGTCCGTCCTATTTTTAAAAGCTATTTCCTGAACAATTTTTTTTAATAAATTTCTGTCAGTGCACAACTCAAGCATGCTGATTACAGGATTGCCATGTTTAACTGGCTATTGCTAAAATGATTGGTTCAGTTCCTAATTATTCTTACTTACAAACAAAGGTGGCTGTTCTCTCTGACTTTGTTCTTTCGTACCTCTCATTTTGTGCCATCATGCATCATGATATCTTGTCATTTCATGCTGAAAATCAAATTGTAGTCCAGGCTATGGACTCTGGTGTCTGGTCGATATTCTCTACCCATCTGGGATTATCATAATTTACACCAAACCAATACAAAAGTCATCTACATTAGGGGGCGTTTGGCAACAAAGCATAAGTCAAAAAGAAATTTTTTAGAAAGTTAATTTCTAAGAAATGAAAAAGTAGAAAGGAGAAAACTAAAAAACTAGACTTCTTTTGAAAGACATTTTTCTACTTTTTAGAAATGACTTTCTCAAAACTTTTTTTTTTGTTGCCAAACTTACTTTCTACTTTACTACTTCTAGAAAGTCAAGAAATGCATTACTAAGCCTTTACCAAACGCCCCCTTAGTCATTAGTACACTTGCATAGTTGCATACTTGGCATCCTTCTAGACTATTCTTGAACTCATTGGTATATAATATATAAAAAATCCCTAAAAACAATGTTTCTCATAGTCAATGTGTTTGTTCCTCCAAAAGCTGGAATATAACAAAAAAACATCTAAAATTAAAAATTATATTTTCATCAGATTGAAATTATCAATATGTGAACATGCAAAGACGCAAACAATTACAAAAATCTCTCCCTATATCTCCTCTTCAACCGTTGTCATGTGAAGGCGATGCAGCCTGCATCTGCAGCAAAAGATCACCATATAACACCATCAGTTTCTAGCTTCCATGGTTCGCCTATTATCCTTTGACTGGGTCTTTGCTGCAAAATTGTTTTGTGTTTGCCGATTGAAATGTGCCTGCACACTATGCTGAAGTTGTGGCAACCTTTTTCCTCACAATCCTCTTCCTCCGTGCCTTAGGAGGTTCAGCCCCCTGATCCTTGTTACCTTGTTTGATGCCAAGGAGACCAAGCCCAGAAACAATGGCGTTTTTCGATATGAACCAGTTTGAAGAAGGCTTCACAACTTCCTCCGACTGTCTGTTGTAAGCCTTTAACAGGTTTTCTGACTGAACTAATGGATCTGCTTCCACACCAAGCCAAGCAAGCTTTGATGTCTCCCCAACTTGTGTATTCAAAATCCTGCATGAGATAACAGGTTTAGAGTATCACCTACTATTCAATGTCCTAACAAACCACACAAATTTTAAGGTGACAGGGTTAAAGCGTCAATACAAACTAATGAGCTCTCAGGATCCATACTAATGACTTATTTGATGGAAGAAGAGCTTACCTCAATGCCGTGCTAAAAAATAGTGCTACTCCAATGACATCAAAATGATTGACCATTGCTCGATCCATTCCACATAATAGTTGGTAACGTAAGTTCGCATACAGGCCCAAGAAAGCCCCATAACCCAAAGCATTCGCCTTCACAGTTGGCATTGTCACAGATAATCTGTTGTACAGATATAAAGGAGATGAGCAATAAATTTTTAAATTATCTGAACAGCTAAAAAACAAATGATAAGATAATTGAAGGTATAGAAGACACTTACCTCTCTGTTTTCTTACTGGCAAGAAACTGTGACAAAGCACCTTGTGCTGCTCCAGCAGTAACTCCAACCATACACAACTCTGCAGCTTTATAGAAGAAAGACTGGATTCTTTTCTGTAAGTCAAAACTACGTTGTGGATAGCTCATCTCAAAAATATTGTTTGGAAGCTTTTGTATTGTATTTTGCAAGTCAAATTGGAATGTATTCCCATATGAACGACAAGGAGCGAGTGACCAAACAACAATAGCATTACATGCTGTTGCTGTAACAACATTAACAAGTGCAAGATCCCACTCCTGTCTTAACCTAGAAAACGAAACAGAAAATTCAAGTATTGCAATATGAGTAATTTGATCAGAATATGAGTTTTATTCATTAAATATTTATTCAAACGAATGGGTATACCTTTCCTTTCTATTCTTCACTTCCCACAAAACAGATGAACCAATAGTGGCAGCTTGCTCAAAAAGAAATTTATATAAGAAAGCTGGATCAGCGATCATCCTGCATGCATAGAAGATGCACACTTAGTAACAGAAAAAAGATTTTGGATGCTAAACAAAGTGATATGAACCTATTCATTGTCCAAAACATTGAGGAAACAAAGACAAATCGTAATAAGTGCTACATTATTATGAATTTTGGTAATGACAAATAAAACTCAATGGTATATAGAAACATTACATATGCTACATTATTATGAATTTTGGTATGACAAATAAAACTCAATGGTATATAGAAACATTACATTACATTCAACAAATTTTAAAAACAAGATCATCAAACGTTGTTACATGACACAATCCTAGTAACTCGTGTTCGCATGGAAACGTGTGTGGGGGTGGGGTGGGGGGGAAGCAACAAAAGGGTCTAGATAGATACCTCAAACTCATAACAAACTTTTTGAAAATCCAGTTATATATACTAAGAGCATCTCCAATGGTCTCTTAAACTAATGTTCCACATAAGGTATATTTACAAGTTTAACAGAGTGATATTTTTTGCCAACACCAATGGACTCTTACAACTTTACTATAAATGTGGGACCCCCTGATATAAACTATAAATTATAAAAATAATTGGTAATCCAGCGCTAGGTGTTCTCTCTCCTTTTTCTCTCTTCTTTACGTAGATAACTTGTAGGAACCCCAAATAAAAATAAAATAAAATAATCACGCTGGATTAGTAACCTGGCGCTGTGTTACATCCAGCGACAGCTTCGTTGTAGTTTTTTCACTTTAGAAATCTCTTAAACATAAGAGAAAGGTTGATGAAATGTTAAGATTTTCTTGGCTTTAAGAGAACATTGGAGATGCTTTGACTGAAAAATACCTCACAAGATCATAAAAAAACCTAATGCGATTAACCAATGTCGAATGTATTCTCATATTGAAACCAGATATTAACAATTACAATGACCAGTGGATTGTGGGATTGTCTAGGACAAGGATAACACTAGTATAAAAGCATATAACCATAACAAGGATAGTTTCCTAAAATTGCCAAAAGAACTAAGACATAATGTAGTTTATGTTGCATATTTAGGATTTTATTGTAATAAAGATAGATACAATAAGATTATTAATTGAAAATGAACTGAATGTGCAACCCTCAAACAGAGTTTCATAATTTTGTTGTGCTATTCTTGTAATTGCCTGAAGATAACCCATGCTTTCAAGGTGAGCTTAAAAAGTTAAAATCTGACCAGGGGATTGTCTAGGACAAGAAAATCTTATAAACCATGAATCGCATAGTTTCCTTCAATATTATTTTCAAACAAAATATTCAATTTTGAAAGAGCAATTTTAGTGGTGAGAGATATACGATCATCTATATCAGCTCCAAAAGTACTTCTGAAAGGTGTTAAACTACCTAATCTATACAAAAAGGTTGATAGCATACTAGTACAAGGTATCAAGATGGTGTTGCAGCGTTCTCTACTTCTCTTAAAAGCGTAAACTTGAAATGCAGTGAGTTCACACAAGCACAAACGTACAACTATAAAAAAAAAACCACCTTAGAACTCCCTTAATAATCCTATGGGTTATGGTGAATACAAACTTATTATATGACAAAAACATTCTACATTAAACATCAACTAAAAATACAAAACCGAGGCACTAAATAAACAGTGATGTAATAGGTGGGATATGGATATAGTTACCTCCCAATGAAAGCCCTAGAAACTCCTTGTGGAAGAGACCGAGAAATAAACCTAGCAGTCGTTGGCCTAGCATTGATCGCCAAGAACCTTACCATTTGTGCAGAGCTAACCAAGCCCTGAAGGCCAAATGCAGTCAGATTTCCGCATAAATACTATTAAAAGTATACATTACTATTGTTATGACCTCACCATTTCATAAGCCTGCCGCAGTCCAGCAGGCAAATCCATCATAGTCTTGTGCCACTCATTCAAGACCGCATCAACAAATTTCCGGTCGAAAAGCTGGAGGAAATGAAAATAAGATTCAAAGATCCTTAACTATTGCCCAATAAAAATTGTGTAATTTATAAATATTGAAAATAATAAAAAAGATATTCAACCTCTTGCAGAACCATCCGTCTTCTAAACAATCCACCCTCATCTCCTTCATCAAAATCATCAAAATCACCAAAGTAGTCGTCATCATCGCCACCATCATCACCCCCATCACCACCACCAAAATTAATCTTCTTCCCTATATCCCCACCACCTCCCCCAATTGCAGTCTGAAGTTTAACAAAAAGATAAATGCCAGTCAAACTACTACTCTCAAATAATTTAGACTAATGAAATGATTTAATTCAAACAGGATAGGATTCAGTTTAGATGCTAATGAGATATTTAAAACTCATTGATTATCAACATATTAATTACCAGAAAATTCCTTCCAATAAGTCGTGGAAAAATTAAGACAAACGTAAGAATGGCAAAGAAAGCAGCTGTAACATCACTGAATCTTACCAATAAAAGCATAGAAAACCAATTGAAAATAAATCAAAAGAGTTAAGTTCAAGTTGAGATAATCCAATAACAACAACAAATCAATTTTTTAAACAAATTGAAGAGAATCCAGTATTAAGAACTGGTCTTTCTGAAGAACTAAGGATGCATGGAGAACATATTTCAATTCCAAATTAGAGACACCATCGAAGTGGGAAAAGTAGTTGACAGAAACTAAAGTATCAACAAGCTATATGAATTTCCAACTAAACCAACTGATTTACAACCTTATTCATAAAATGTGAAATACACTCTCTCCTTATAGACGCTTAAATGCAGTATTGTGAGTAAGTAGAAATCTATCTGCATATCTTTGAGGAAGGGAATGTAGAACAGATTCACAGAAGAAGACAGCAGATTGCTAACCACTCAATCCATGCCCATGCTGAAAGATATAAATCACTCAGTCTAATCCAGATTTAAATATAACACATAAGGTACCACCTTTCCCCCTCCCGAAAACAATGATGTCAGGAGATCAATTTGACAGGGTTGCTCGATAAGGTAGTACATTCAATGTTTTTCCATCTCTTTTTGCTCCCAGTCTTCCACAATGTTTATTATTTCGGGGTTTGGTCATATTTACACAATAATGTGCCGACTCAATAAGGATATAATGTATAATCCAAAAACACAATAGCTAATGTGTTAATTTAACCCACTTTAGCAAAAGCACATGGGGTAAAAATCAGTCAGTAGCATCTCTGCACTACCAAACATAAACTTCATCGCCAAGAATAAATTAGGGGAGTAGATGGAACGTGAACATCAAATGAACCTCTGGATGGATGCATTTTATGTGTCAAATCTCAGTGGTCATGTTGAATGCACATAGGTAACAGGCTGAATCTGAGAAGTGGTTTAGAAATCAATTTAATAGGACCGCTAGATAAGGTACATTCTTATATAAATAAAAAGAAAGACTATCCAGTACAATTTTTTTTTCTTCTATTTATTGCACTTCCCTAATGTTCTTGATTTTGGGGTTTGGTCAATGGTCATACTCACACAACAATGTGCCCACTCGATTAAAGTATAATATAAAACTTTTTTTTGGTAAGTATAATATAAACGTAGAAGCCAATGTGTTCATTTTCCTATCTTTTTGTGTTTCAATAACATATCAAACTTCTGAAAGTAAATCATAATCACACTACGATGTCTGATGTTCTCCAACATGGCATATCCGCTTAACTTTGCATATCTGTATAAAAGAGAGGAGCTGGAGCACTCATTTATAAGACATAGCAGTTAATGCGTTCATTTTTCTATTTTTATGTTTCCAGCATATACAATTATTCTCAGAACCAGTTCTGGCATAAAAAAATTAGTTGCTGATATAATGAAGACAAATTAATACCACCGTTAAGAAAAAAAAGTTGCCTTTTGAAGCTTGCAACATTTACATAAAGAGTACAATCACATGCATGTTAAGCGATCAGGAAACATTAGTAGAACAACCATTTCAAATTACTACGTTCTATTAGAAAAACAAATTATATCAAAAGAACATCATTCAAATAAATTAAGCGTGTCTAGCATTCATAATATATGGAGTCAACCTAGGTATTTCAACCAACACCGTATCTTTTTTGAAATTATGGAATAATATGACACCAATACGGGTATTTCAACCAATACCGTATCTATAATTCTATATAACTACCATAAAATTAATTTTTTCTTTAAGCTCCATAATATTTCCTGTAGGAGGAATTTTTATCAATTTAGAGTTTTATATATATTGGTGGGAAGATTAAAAAAAAACTGCCACTAAGTTGTTTGTGGCAATGAAATTGCACGCTTAATAGCAGTTCATTAACATGTAAAATTTGATAAAGTTAAACAAACTTTCAAAGTGCCCATGTTACTATAACAAAACAGTAATCATGAAATTGAATACTGGAAAACCCTAAAGAAGAGAAATTGAGCGTATTCTAACCTCAGGAGAAGACTTAGTTTGTGGTTTGGACATATCAAGCTTAGATTTCTCAAGTGTAACAGCTCCAAATGCTCCATATTGACCTCCTTTCATTACAGGAGCATACATAACTGAAGAAGATGAAGAAGAAATACCAGAATTTGTATCAGGAGAATCTCTAAAACATTTTTCTAAAGTTGCAATTGAATCTCCATCAACAACAGGAGAAGATGATGAAGAAGAAGCTTTAATCAATCTGAAATTTCTAGAAACATCACAAGAAATTGATCGTGGAGGAAATGAAAGAAGAGTAGAATGATGTTTTGAAAGGGTTTTGGTTTTCTTTTGTGGAATTTGATTAGGGTTTAAAGCTGTAACTTGAGCAATTGAATGAGCCATCTTCGGTATTCTTCTTCTTCTTCTTTAATCTTCTCTTTCTGATGGCAATTGTTTCGAAATTGAATTAGGGTTTATGAAGAACGGCGGAGAAATTGAGTTCGTTTGAGTTGTCAAAGAACTTACAGAACAACGAGTCTCTCTGTGGAGAGAGAGAGAGCGCAAAGAGAAAGAGATAGAAAGATGGGCGATGGGTTTTTAGAGGAGAGGGAAGACGGACACACGGTCATATCTTGATTCCTGAAACCAAAGCCCAATCAGATTGGTGGAATTGAACACGTGCGAATAAAGTTGCACTTTTGTGCCCTTTGTTTTTTGCGTTTACTTTCTTCTGGTGAATACGTGCAACTGAGCATTAAGAAGTTGCTTGTGTGCAGCTAGACATTATTTTTGCATCAAGCTAAAGTGCCTTGTGGGCTGTGGGCCTGTGAAATCAAATACGAATATCATATTGTGATACACTAAGGCCTAACGCCCAATTTTAGGTTGAAAATAATTCTAGGGCTTTGGGCCTGCAGGCCAGTGTGCAAGTTTTAACTCTAGTTTTTTGGGCCAGGCAAGCAGGAGTGCTCATGTACAAGTTTTCCCTAGAAACTGAAAACTTTTACACATGCAAAAATAAAATCAATTTTTGTAATAACTAGATACTGAGTGGGGTTGCGTGAAATTCATTGTAATAGCAACAAAGAGTATTCATAGTAAAAATTTGCACCATCGGCCCTGTTTGTTTGGGCTGCAAAAATATAAAGTTTTGCCAAAACTATTATAAGGGTGGTTCCCTCTACGATTAACTATTTGATTTTATTGATCCCCATCTATTTAACTTAAATTTTACCTATAACTTAATATAATCATGAGAAAGGTGTAAAATTTTTGCATCAAATAACACAAAAATTTATAAAGAAAAATGTAAAATCTTTGCATTCTTGAAAAAACATCAAAGTTTTGCATCAAATTTGTTCATAAAAATATTGATCTAGAGTTTCGATAATATTAAATTAGACTAATTTTTAAGTAAAATTTTATATGGTCACCAAGCAGGGCCATCATCTACAACAAGTTAACAAACATATTATATATATATTAAGCCCTCTTTTTTTTTTCCTGATAAAGGTGGAATGTATTTCATTATTAACTTTCGAAGGGTGCTAGAC
>JABWDY010009473.1:3283-14238 GCA_013358455.1 Thalictrum thalictroides | reverse complement strand
TAATTAATTAAATTATAATAATTAAGAACAAATTGAATTAAGTGATTAACTGATCATCATACATACATACATACAAAGTTGACACCCATCTTGGCGTTTAGTATACATGAATCCTGATGTACATGCATGTCTGTCAAAGTTATGTCTCAGGAGTTTATCATCATCTGGACTCTTACCAGACTACCATTGCTGCCTGCATTCGTTAGCTTTTCAGATCCTATCAATGGGCTATTTAGTAAGATGGGCTTAAGTTAATTATCTTCGTAGGTTGGACATGGGTTTTACGCTAACTAGGCCCAATTGAGACATCCGACCCGTATATCTCATGATCAAACACTGGTACGGACGTACGGTAGTACTACTACCTGAGCCGATAAACACGAAGGAATGTTGATAAAAAGCTGCGGTTGACATAGTCTGGTTTTGACCAATTCAAGCCAAACCATGATTCAACCACATGCATGATACACTTGTCTTTAGAGTTCGCACTGCAATCTATTTCTCTCAACCAATTCCATCTGAAGAAACAAATCTATCTGCTTGTTCTTTCTTTTTGCTCTCTTCTTGTACGTTACTAAAGGAAAAGAAGGGCTAAGGGTGTGGTGTGGCTGGGGATTGTTTGAAGGGTCATCAAATCATATATACATGCGGAGGAGCTAGATGGAGAAGTCATCAATATGTCAATTACATTGTCATCGTGATAAATGACCATCATCTGTCATTGACACACACATACAGACACAGTCACAGATGCCTGATTTGTTGCCCCCAGCGGGTCGGGATCAACACCAGCAATATGAAGCCGGTTGTCACCTTCCGGCCTGGTAATCAAATTTATCACTTGAAATGCTTGGTTATTTTACATGATGATGCCAAAAAGGATTACCTTACAGAGTCACAATTACTGATCATTCTAGGTTTTTCCAATGATATGATTATGATCGATCTGTTACAGGTCTACAACCTATGGTTGGTCGTTAACAAATAGTATACCTGAAAAAGGATTGGTTTTCAAGAGAACAAATATAAAGAGGTGAGAAGTACATACCTAGCTAGATATTTAAATTTGTCAGTAAGTAGTGTTGGAGGAGGAGATCGAAGATTTAATTTCTTTAATAACCACGATATATATTCTTTTGTTCAGATCAAATTCATTGGCTTCTGAACTAGATCTGGAAGCTCACAGAGTCATGAAGAAAGGTATCAAAGATCACCTCAAAAAATTAGATGGAGGAATCTCAGGCCGGCAACTTAGTAACAATAATAATGATCATCCTTTATTCTGCAATGACAACCCTGTTGATACTGATAGTTCCCCACCGGAATGGGCATTGCTTCTCATTGGTTGTTTTCTTGGCCTTGCCACTGGTATCTTTGTTGCTGCCTTCAACCGAGGGGTACATCTGATACACGAATGGGCCTGGGCGGGTACTCCAAATGAGGGTGCTGCTTGGCTTCGTTTACAGAGGCTAGGTGATACATGGCAACAGATACTGTTGATACCTTTGTCCGGTGGAGTTGTTGTTGGAATGATGCAGGGATTACTTGAACTAATGGACCAAATGAAGCAATCTTCTCCAAGGTTGGATGGCTTTGATGTGCATTCTGGAGTATTCCCCGCGATCAAGGCCCTCCAGGCTGCTGTAGCTTTAGGTACTGGCTGTTCTTTAGGCCCTGAAGGTCCAAGTGTAGATATTGGTAAATCATGCGCCAATGGGTGTTCTGAATTGATGGAGAACAACAGAGAAAGGAGGATAGCATTTGTAGCAGCTGGTGCAGCTGCGGGAATAGCATCAGGGTTTAATGTTGCAGTTGCCGGTTGTTTCTTTGCTATTGAAACTGTATTAAGACCTCTTCGTGCAGAGAATTCCCCTCCATTTACAACTGCAATGATAATATTGGCATCTGTTATATCCTCAACAGTAACAAATGTATTAGTTGGAGAGACACCAGCCTTTACAGTGCCGACATATGAATTGAAATCTGCTGCTGAACTACCTTTATATTTGGTACTTGGTATGCTATGTGGAATTGTAAGTGTAGCCTTTACACGCCTACTGGCTTGGTCCACCAAGTCATTCGAGTTTATGAAGGAAAGAGGCTTACCTGCTGTTGTATGCCCCGCTCTAGGTGGATTAGGAGCTGGGATTATAGCTCTGTGGTATCCTGGAACACTCTATTGGGGGTTCACAAATGTTGATGAAATTCTACATACAGGGAAGAGTGCATCCGCTCCTGGGATTTGGCTGTTAACACAATTAGCCGGAGCAAAAGTTGTAGCCACAGCTCTGTGCAAGGGGTCTGGCCTAATAGGGGGACTTTATGCTCCGAGTTTGATGATTGGTGCTGCTGTAGGTGCTGTGTTTGGAGGATCAGCTGCCGAACTTATCAATTTTGTCGATCCAACAAATGGTGCTATTGCCCAGTCCCAAGCTTATGCACTGGTTGGGATGGCAGCTACCTTAGCTTCAGTTTGTTCAGTACCCTTGACATCTGTATTACTTCTGTTTGAGCTGACCAAAGACTACAGAATCTTGCTGCCACTTATGGGGGCTGTTGGATTAGCAATATGGGTTCCTTCTGTGACAAACCAGTCCAAAGAAACTGAAGCATATGGTGTGATAGGCTTAGCTGGAAGTTATTCTTCTCTTTCTCCTGTTGATGAAGACATTAATAAATTTATTTGGAAAGGGAGTGATAACATGCATGTTTTAAAACTCTTGGTTCCGAAGAATGCTGCTGAAGAGGTCATGTTGGATGCTCTGAAGGTCTCTCAGGCAATGTCGAAGAATTATGTGAAGGTTTCGCCAATTATGACCTTAAAAGATACAATTTTAGTCATGCATAACAGTCAACAAAATTGTGTCCTTGTGACTGATGCTGAAGATCTTCTCGAGGGAATTGTTACACTTGGAGACATTCAGCGGCGTGTTATGAAAGTTTCTGGTGATGCTGTGAAGAACGACACAACTGTTTTAATTGTGAATACCTGTCTAGTGTCGTCCATCTCTACACGAGGAATACACTATCGTGGGCACAAGCGTGGACTTTTAACTTGTTATGCAGATACAAATTTAGCAATGGCCAAGGAGCTGATGGAAGCTAAAGGAATCAAGCAGTTGCCTGTTGTTAGGCGTAGTGGAGACTTCGTAAAAGAACGGAAGCGCAGAGTTATTGGTCTCCTTCATTATGATTCAATCCGGTATTGTCTCAGAGAAGAGATGAACCATCATACGTCAATTTATCAGCAGCCAAAAGATGATGCCATAGATACTCTCTAAACAGGAAAAAAAAAATGTACATTTATGTTTGCTTTGCGTGTCAAAGAGGAGCTCCATTTATGGCTGGAAGAAACAATGTGCGAAAGAAGATGGTGAACCATTCCTGAAAGTGGGAGTGCTGTCAGCATGATGTGTACTGTCCTTGAGGTAGGCTTTTCGAAATGGCTAGCAGATATGAGATGGTCAGCTCAGCTGCTCAGGTGAGATTTCACTTCAGCATAATGTTCCTCCCTAGGCCAAACTACCAAAGTTGGGTTTATGCCCACATGCGCTAAATTTATTATCTCTTCACTCATTAATTTGAGGATCCTCAACCTAGACATCCATTAATCCATACCAAAAACTGTCAGTAATGAACATGATCAAACCACCTCTCACTATTGTTGTGAAAGTACACAAAATGGCTAGTTAGTTAACATGGTCAGATCTGAAAACCATACTACTGTTGAAAGTACATAAAATGGCTAGTTAGTTAACATGGTAAGATCTGAAAACCATACTGCTGTTGTTGTCTGAGCCAGAAATAAGCATTATTATAAACTCTGTTATGAAAGGCTTAAAAAAGATGCCATAACTCATAAAAAAACGTATGTTTGATTTGTACAGATAAGAATATTACATAGACAGAGACATCTAGAACCTCATATTGGCTAATGATCTGATATAAATACAAATGTGCTGCTATCAACTTTCCATGGGTGGATCCAGGCATCCAGCACAACATAGCATGACTGGCACCTTCTGTCTCCCTCTCCCAGTAACAACCGAAAACTCAATTGAGTGACCTCGTTCCAAAACGAGTAATTGTACAGGAATAGCTGCTTGGCCTACAAGCAGGTGAGACTTGGTTGCTGTGAAACACAGTAAAACCATGAAATGAACGAGAATTACTATGACATCCCGTTTGAGCTCTCATCAAGAACAATGTCAGCAGGATCACCAACCCAGGACCTTCCTTCTCTCCACTGGAACCTGATTCTTAACTTACCATTTGCATCTACACCAATCACTTTCCCCTTGCTTGTATGAGTCTCCATTCCCCATCCCCATCTCGGAGTCACCAATCCTCCTCTAATTCTCACGTCGTCCCCTACCTTGAAGGGTCTAATCTTCTCCATCTCACATGACTTGCACACCCATAGCCTCTCCATGAAGCAAAAGGCCACCCAAAGCTCTCCATCTTCTATCCTGTGTATCACACCAATACTTGTGTGGCTCACCTCACCCCACTGATGTGCTGGTGTTTGCACGGATGTCTTCACCCTAACCCAATCACCTATACACAGCTCCTCTTCCTCCACCTTCTCGACCTCCGCTGGATCGAGCATCCATGCTTTTGATCCCACTGGTGTATAGATCCTCAACCTTCCATCGGCATCTATTGATGATATGGTCCCCACACTCTCATGGCTATGACCAGACCAGCCAAACCGTGGCTGCTTAACCGACATCTTTACTCTCACTTTTTGCCCTACCAAAAATCTGTCCATTTTTTCAAGCTGGGAAGTCGGTCCAGTCCACCTTTCTTGCTCCCCACAAAATCCAACCAAGATGTTTCCATCCCATTCATCTCCTTCATATCCTATTCCTTGTACAATGCCAATGCTCCCAGGTCTCAGTGATTTCCACCCATGAGTTCCTTCTCTAATTCTCACCCACTCTCCCACTTCAAACATCTCTTCTATCTCCAAATCTGCGGGATCTCCTTTCCACAGCCCTGGGACACCAAAAAATGCCAACCTCACTTCTCCATCAGCGTGCACCCCAGTTACTACACCTCTTGATTTGGAATCAGTACCCCTCCATCCCCACCTTGGCTCAACCAGTCCAGCACGGAAACGGACATGCTGCCCTGTTTTCAAAGACACAACCTTCTCAATATCTGTGTAATGGGTCATTATCCTCCCTTTCCTGAAACAGCAAGCCAGCTCTAGGTAACCTGTATCTTGTACACTGTGCACTACGGCTAAGCTCTCTTTTCCAATACTATTCCAATCATAACATGGCCTTGTTCCATTGCTTGGTTTCAAACGAACCCAATCCCCAACTTCAAATCCTGAAAGTCTTTCTGCATCTCCGGGAGAAACCTTCCACAAGCTAACTCGCCCAGGAACTAGCACCTATATTTGAGCAACCACAGAACACTACTAATTTCACAATGAACTACTAACTAGATGGAACAATAGGATGAAAAACAAAAAATGTATATCCAAAGATAGAACACAATAGAGAAACAAGCAAACATACTCACATTAAGAGTTCCATCCATGTCTATCCTTGAAATCTTTCCAATGCTAGCTGGAGTTTCATTTGACCATCCAAGCCGTGGCTGTGCAACAGATGGTGTCACATGAATCTCTTGTCCCACTTCAAATGGTAGCACCTTCTCCATGTCTGTCACGGAACAACTGAAAGGCTTGTTCCTGAAGCAGAAGGCAACACCCATATCCCCATCTTCCTCCAAGCTATGGATTATTCCAATACTGTTTCGCGTAACATCCTCCCACCCATATTTTGGGGATGAGACTGAAGCCTTCACTCTCACCCAATCACCAACCTGTTCATAATGATGCAAGCACATTTTAACAAATATAAATAGATCTGTAATAATTCAATCCACATAAACTTCAGATACATTACAGACTTACAGGGATGGTAACATATATATTTACAAAAGCACAAATAATAAATTGGTAAATGACGATACCTTGAAATCATCCACCTTCTCCATGTCAGAAGGATCTGCTTGCCACAGAACAGGCCGATTAGGAATTTCAATCATCAATAGCCCATCATTCTCTATTTCACTGATCCTCCCAACACTATGGTGTGTCTCGCCACCCCAAGCATACCTTGGCTCAGCAACGGATCGCTTGACGCACACTTGGTCACAAATCTGTAAAAGATGCATAGAGTTGTTTCTCTAAAAATCAGAGACCTGTGAGAGCTAAATGAAAGACAAGGACAACCATAATTTTAAAGGAGAAAAAGACGACATAACACTTACCCTGAATGGTACAACAGGCTCAACCTCCTCGGGTTCACAATGCCATGGACTTGGAAGGTAGCTCAGTTCCAACAACAGGCTATTGTCCGGTCTGATGCAGTAGACTATCCCAATGCTGCCGGGAGTTACAGCTCCTAGTCCATGTTTTGCAGTTGTCAGTGAAGGGCGGATCCGAACCCAATCACCAACCTTAAATTCTTCAACCCTTTCCATTTCTGCAGGATCAGCTTTCCATCCTCTAGACGCTCCAGGAAAACCCACACGAAGAATACCATCATCGTCAACACATAAAACAGTTCCAATGCTATCACGTGATTGACCACGCCACCCATAACTGACAACAGAAAATGGTCTTTGTTAATACTCAATTATAGAAGTGATTGGGAACTCAACCCCATTTGTAGGTGTTTCTATCTTAAATTCATAAAATCTAAATATCAGCCAAATTCTTCATATTTAGCAATAATTACAGTGCCAATTGCAACTTAAAGTTCTCAAGGAGTGCAAATCAGTCTAGCCCTTCACAAAAAAATTTAGTTATGATATACCTGATCTGAAAGTTTCTTGAAGCTCTAAGAGAAACAAGTCAAAGAAATAGCAATTTGGTTTTAAATAGAAAGCAGCAATGTAGCGCCTGCCTTACCGTGGCTCTTTAACATCGGGCTTAAGTTGCACATGTTGTCCTCTGTCTAATGCGATCACTTTGATAACCTCTTCTGTCAATACACGAGCCTCTCCAGAGCAAAATGAGACAATAAGATTATCCTTGTCCTGGACACTTTGAACAAAACCAACACTCTTATGCCTTGCACCTTGCCACCCATGTGTAGGAGTCTTAACACTTCTTCTGAATTTCACCCAATCTCCTACATCATATCTAAAACATATTCAAAAAACAAAAACATGATTAATTTGCATGTCAAGTAAGAGATAACAAAGAAGCACCAGGAGAAATTGTCATCACTCAAATTAGACGTCTTGCATCAGGAATTTTATAATCTATAGCAGGCTTAAGGAAACAATGCTATACTCACATGGTAGGAGAAAATTGTATCCCCTTATGCATGAGTGATTCCATCAGATCTTCTGAAATCCATTCTCTAGGCAGTGCTTCCAAAAAATCTCGTAGTGTTTTACCACTATTCTCCAACAAGTAAGAAAAAAGAAGGAAACATAACTCAGACATTGGCATTTGGAAATAAAGCATAGAGGAAGTTCAATATTCAATTTCAAAAGCACCAGACCTGTGATTTCTGACTTCAATGGCAGGATTTGGGTACCGCAGCATAATAACAATCCATTGAAGATTTTCACGAATCATCTTTGCAGCGTCGGCAGCTATGTGAAATGCATTGTCGCCTTCGTCATCCTGATCATGATAGAAATGCTATGAAATGAACAAAGTGAATGACAAAATTTAATTATATTAAGCAAAACTAATGATGCAAGGCCGATCTACACTAAATGCACTGTCATCTTTTACAATAGAAACCACAATCCTACAGCCAAAAAGTTAAAATAGTTAGCTTGAAAAGAGTATGGCGATTCTTCCAATCTGAGAAGTACAGTAAGAGGTGTAAATGGAAAAACTCACTCAAACCCTTTAATTGAAATAACTTGTAATAGCACCAAGAAAACGTAACGTGCACGAGCCTACAACATGAATGAATAATAACAAATATATAAGGAAGCTAAAAATAAAAAATAATCTCCTCAGCAAGGAGTTGCAACTTGCAACCAAGGCAAACAACTTCGTAGATGATTTGCACATTCCTCATCAACGCCTAAGCCTTAATGTTGAGTAATGAGTACTCAGTTTGTCTTTCACTCAGAAAACAATTTTACCTAGAGAGTCTGCAGACAATTTACGTTCGTGCTTCGGTAAATTTCCCTAATTAGGAACACCCAAAGATCTTAAATTCCTTAGAAAGTTACTTTTTGTGCTTACAGTATATAACTTTAGATTAATTTTACAGTTCTAAGGATGCCTACATTAGCCATCACTAAATTTTTGGTGATTCTGTGAGTGTTATTTGACTTGCAATATTCCTTACGTGATGGACTATAAAAAACTAGTAGTCCGACCCCATATTTTGGCGATGGCTATATGTGAAGTACGGCCACAAAACATCATATGATGGTTAAGCAGGTAAGCTGGAAGGACTTAATTCCCATGGCAATGGAACTTGAAGGAATTTCTATTGACCTCTTACACCAGTTGCCACTTTTTAGTACATACACAACATATATCTGCACGTCTATGTTCTTTGTAGGTTTCTACTTTTGCAACTTTTCTCTGCATACTTCTTCAATTAACTTTCTATACTTGCTCTAAAACAATCCACGCCATCAATAACTGAATTTGAAGAAAGGGCCTCAACCTGTAAATTACAATTTGCTCCAGCAGACAAAAGCAATCCAACACATAGTTTAGCACCTCTGGCCAATGCAACATGAAGAGGTATTGTATTGTGCATGTTCCTGATATTCACATCAACTCCAGCATCCAAAATAATCTACTCAGAGAAAGTAAAAGACTTGTCTTATTAACCTGATCACAAGAAAACATAACATTTTTTTCCCAAATGTTGATTTATTTCTTTAGGTTTCTTTTGGTATGATTTGCAATGGCCTGGAAAATAATGAAACACATACCTTGACCAAGTCAACATCATTAGCCATTGCTGCTGTATGTAAAGCTGTTCGGAAATGCTGCGTATCTTGAGCAGCTGGATCTGCTCCAGCAGAAAGCAATATCCTGACCAATTCTCTACCATCTGAAAAGACAATAAACGGGCAAGTTAATGATAATTAAGATAAAATAAGCCGTAAAAAGTGAAAGACAATTGTCTGAGAATACTTAATATTTTCTTCAAGGTAAAGTTTATATAGAGTAAATATGTAAATTTTAAAATGGTAAAAAAGTAGAGATTGACAAATTAAATATATATCCCTTTCATGTATAATATCATGGACCAAAAGAGCTGCTTCGTTTAATATCTTAAAATTCTTATACTTCCAAGTTCCAACATACATCTGCCATGTCCCTGTTCCCCTTACAATCTTATGTAATGGGCTAATGGCAATAAGTAACCAAGAGGAGACAGAAGTTCAACAGGTTTGAGAGCAGCACGCCTCCGAAAAATTAAAGGAAGAGTCCAACAAACTTCACGCAAATAACTGAACGAAAAGTTTTGGGTTGATATAGGTTACCAGTTTCATGGTCTTTCTTTAGAGCAGCTGCCATACAAAGAGCTGTCCCAACTGGACTCGGTATATCAATTGCTTCAGCTATCTCTCCTGGGGATGCAACTTCCACCCACCTTGTCACTACAGCCACATTCCATGTTGCTATGCACATGTGTAGAGGTCTGTGCCACCAAAAGCAAAAAAATTGAATCTGTAACTTAAAACAATTAAAGTGAAGAGTGAAAGGCGAAATACAAATCAGCGAGACACTTAAGCAAACACTTGCTAACTTTTTTTGTTGTCAATATACTTTATACCCACCCCAAAGACACATACACAAAAGTGGAAAAACAATAATAGACATTAGACAGCATGTATCAAGACATAAAAGGAGCAAACTAATAGATTTGATCGCTTCCCCCTGACAACACATTCATGTCAAGTGATGTGGGTTTTTCTTACAGAAATACCAGATTACTTACGTCAAATTTTTCGCATTCAAAACACCCATCGATCTGCACCCTCCATTTTCTAATATGACAATAGCACATTCTGTGTATTTCTTGGAGATTGCTCTATGAAGCACAGATTCACCTTCATCATCCACTGCATTGGGATCAGCTCCTGCCAACAGTAACTCCTGTGATCATTAAAAATAGGTCTAAGAAGTCTTCAGAAAGAACAAAAAAGTGATAAATGAAAAGAAAACAATGTTTTATAAAACGTACCCGCATACAATCCGGTTGGCCATGGTATGCACAAACATGAGCAACACAAGGACCAAAGCCTTCTCTCAGTCTAGATCTAACATTAACAGATCTGTTAATAAGAGCACGAACACAATCTGGTGATCCAGCTGCTAAAGCAAACACAATTGGAGGATCTCCGTCTTTGTCCAGAACGTCCACATCTGCTTCTTTGTACTCTAAAATAGCTTCAACCAGATCTGTGGAACCCCGTCGACAAGCCAAATGCAGAGCAGTTTGGCCATCAGCATTCTGTGCTTCTAATAGAGAACCAATCGAGCTGCTACCATTTCCTGATGCAGCTTTGGCAAGCACATTTCTATATAACCTTATATTAGCTTCAAGATGAAGATCATTAAACTATATATTCAGAAAGGTAGATAGTAGAACCCACCTAACACCAATTAAATTTCCTTCAGATACCAATTTGTGTAGAATGTTCGGGTTATCCTGTATAACTTCCAAGACAGATGTAGGGGATGGTTCCATTGCACTTGTTCCAGATATCTTTGCAAAGTCGCTGCAGTTTAAAAAGAAGGCATGTGTATCAAGAAACCCCAAGTATTCCAAATCATACTAGATGAGAGTCAGTCGTAGGTGTATTCCTTCCTTGCAATTGGAGAAAATGCTCTCCTAAGAAACAAGTCAGCATGAGTAACATGCATACTTTTTCAGTTTCACAAGTAGGATACGTAACAAGCATGCTTGACTAAAGAGTATGTACAATGTCGA
>JABWDY010009457.1:0-14026 GCA_013358455.1 Thalictrum thalictroides | reverse complement strand
TCGAATCAACCCAACTCAATCAATTATCGATCGAGTCGAGTTTTTGAGTTTTTGAACCTTGGGCCCAAGGGCTATTTGTTTGGTATTTGATTTAATAAGTTTTGTTTATACCTTATTGGTCCCTTAGTGATCCAATAGTAATAGTGGCTGAATGTGGGCCGAAATATATGGGACTCGTCACTTGTGCACACGGAATGCAAAGATTTAGAAAGCCTAGTCCATTTGTTTGGGCTCTTTTTTGGACCCAGAATATAAAAATGTGCTGCCAGCCTGCCACTGCCACTGTCAGCCATTGCCACTACTCAGCTTCTTCCTCTCCAACATGCGCATCAAGGACACTTGACTATGATCAAACTCTAGTGTTAAGACATCGATACTACAAAACTCAAGCATCTTTATACCATCACCAACAGTTCTTTCAAAATTTCGCATTACATTTGTTCTGGAGGTTGAATTCTTGCATTGAAGAAGCCATTTTGTCTCATGAGCAGACATACTATTCATATTGATCGAAAAAACAAAAGTCATAAAGTTCTAGACACATCATGAAAGCAATACAATTATCACCTTTGTACTGCCTGCCGAATTGGCCTTATATACTTCCTTACTCATAGAATATACCTAGGTTTTCTTCGCCCAATCAGGTGGATCTTTCTCCAAGCATTATATATACACTTGCGAATTCTGGATCCCACATTTGTCCAAACCAGTTTAGTGGACATACACAAAATGTGTGTCCACGGGACAACGGTTTTCTATTGGTCCATGTCATTAATTTTTTATATTCACTAATTTTTATTTTGTAATAACAAAAACTTATGTAAATTTAGTAATGACGTGGACCAATAGAAAACCGCTGTCCCGTGGACACACATTTTGTGTATGTCTACAAAATCGCACTACACATTTGTCTGTAGTTGCTTCACAGGTTCAAGCAGTTGTGCGCACTCTGGAGAGTTTTTAAGACACTGCAGTTGCCTCAAAACTACTTCCAGAAATATTGTCACTGTATTTCGTTGGCCACCCATAATTTTTTCCCTTTGCATTACCAAGCTTCTCTGTTTCCTCTACAAGAATCTGGAAGAACACTAGTCAGATATCATCTATAACCGACCGTAAACTGATTAGGTATCTCTGCTCGTAAGAGATTATTCATGTAAGATATAGATATCACAATCAATGAAAATCTCTCTTATGGACAATTACATTCCAAATTAAACATAAGCATCAGCAAGAAAATTTCTATATACATTTGCCAGTCTCCTTTGTTCATTAAAAAAAAAAAAAAATTTGTGACTTAGTTATTTTATGCAAATAAAGACAGTAAAAAAATTGTGGAAATACATAAGAACCTTAGTTCTCATAGAGTATAATGGAGATGCATACAATCCCTACTAAAGGCCCGTTCGGTAAATCAGAAGAATTAAGAAAGGAATTTCCACATAAGTAGGAGAGAAAAAAAGAGAAAGTCGGAAGGAGAAAGCTAATATACAAAACTTCTTATAAAATACCTTTCCTAACTTACTGGAATACCTTTTTATTTCTTTAATTTGAGTTTGCCGAACAAACTTTCTACTTATCTCCTTCTACGAAGTCAGGGAATGCATTTCGGAGCGTTACCGAACGGGCAGCTGAGAACTTTTTCACCTTTTTAATTTTGGCGAGCTAAAATGAATCTACGAGCTAATTCTGGCCATATAAGTTCATTGATAGGGGGCATATCAATCTTGGAGTCTAGCAAGTAATGTGAATTCTCTGCATCTTTCTTTTTACCCTGTGTTGAATTTGTTGTTGTAGTGTCAAAAGTGGGATCTGCAACCGCCATGACGTTGGACTGCAGCTCTCTTATTAGTACTTTCAGCAACACACAGTGTATCTTCATCATTGTCAACGCTCTCTTTTATGCAAGTTCGTCTAATGATGAAGGTACTTTCACTCCCATGGCCTCGTGGAAATGCCACAGGAAATACATACCTTTATATAGAGCAAAAAATTGATGCGATAAGACTGAGAACTACTGACTTAATTGTTATAAAGATATAAAGAAAGGTTCTTGACTCACCAATATCATAGATCATAGTACAAGCAAATTACTCTTGTAAGATTCAAATGGCTTTAGTTATTCTTCCTTTATCAACATTTTTTTTTGGAAGGCAGGCAGGGTTGAGGTGACCCCTACCCCTTATAAATGACATGACTAAATTTTATATCAACAATCATCAGCTGTTGATACGTCTTGAACCCACAACCTCTCCACTTTGAGAGAGGGGTGCTACCGTTGAACCACATGCAACTTACTATTCATCAGCATTTAGCCCAACCAGGGAGCAGAAGCACTTTTTCCATTGAATATTAGGCCTTGTAAAATTTCTAGGTATTGATTCCTTTGAGAAGCTAAGGAAACATGTCTAATATTTTGATTATTTTCCAATGATAATATAAAGAAGAATGATAAGATAGGAATCATATATACCTGAAGAACATCGCCAACCAACGCATCAAGAAGTCTCGAACTGAATGGCTTTCCATGAGGTCTACAATGTAAAAGCTCCGCTCTGCCCCTGACACAGTTATACAAAGTTTCAAAACTGTGGTTCTAAAGTATATGTATAAGATTGCAGACTAAAAAAGACAGTCAAAATAGGAAGGGCATGGTTATTACTTATTATTCCCCAACCTACAATCTCAGAAACATTAGCAATCCATTCTTGGACAGATCGATGTGTGTTTTATATATATTCTCACAGGGGTTCTTTTAGAAGGATATCTCATTTTATATTGTGCTTAAGTTATGTATTATTATCATATTGATGTAGCAATCATCAAAACCCTAGAACTCTCAATTGAGATGGAGATGGAAAGAGAAGCATAAAGGGAGAAGGAAAACCCAATCGATAGTAACAGAAGACAGTATTACTGCAGCTACTACGGAAGAGGAAGATCGAAGAAATCTCTCCTAGCTTCTCACCACTACAAGATAAAACAATAACGGCGACAGACTTCTAATGACATTTCTCCACGGTTTTTAACCGTAGCACGACCGTAGGGGTAGAGGGCGTCGGTATTACTTTGTTACACACAAAGTCCGAAGTTAAGGTCCGTCGGCATTGGTTTTTATTATCGACGGATTTCCTACAGATGTTATCCGTCGCAAAAGACCGTAGGAATTGGCAGTTATTGCCGATGGATTTGGTACGAAGATCGTCCGTCGGCAATAATTCGTAACGGCTATGGGTCTTACCCGTCAGCATTGTTCTAGCTACAGATATTTACCGTAGGTGATAGATTTTGTTTCCACAGTTTACGACCATCACCAACTTCACTAAGTACAAATTTAGTCCGTCGACATTAATACGTAATGGCTATGAATAATATCCGTCGGTATTGATTTAGTTATAGTTCCGAACGCAGGTAATGGTATTTGTACCAACAGTTGCAACCCATCGGAATATCATTTAAGTATAGATGTTGTCCATCGGTAATGACAGATTTGTCTATGAATCAAGTTTGTCGGCGTTTATATCTGCAACCGTAGGTAATAGCATTTGTGGAGACACTTTTTAATTGTCGGAAGATTTATTGACTACAGTTAATGTCCACCGAGAATATCTAATTCTTTTTTTAAAAATGTATAGAAATAATATTTTTTGCGGCATACAATTAAAATAAAATTCTTTATTTAATAACAATGACCATTCAAAAGTTTGGTACAAATACCTACAATTAACAAGGTCATTATTCTTAACCCACAAAATAAGGTCACTTTAGTGCCTCCAGTTGTGCAAATTTTAGTGCACTTTCAGACATTCTTTAGAGTTCATCTGTTTTGGTACTAAAACATTTTGCAACAAGGGTGGTTGTTTGCTTTGGGCTTTGCGAAAACACTCCAGCTCTGTTGTCTACCATGTAAGGGTCATTGCCAACTTCCTATAAGAACAAAGCGGACAACGACAGGTAGTAGATTATTGGGCTATTTATGTTGAGAATATGCTAAACCGGTTACAAACTGTACAACCTCAAGTTTAAGTGCTAAGATCAGCAAAATAAGTAACACTGACCTGTCAAGGAATGAAGTCATTGAGGATTATAGGAAGACCTCTTATCAACGCTTCAACAATTGTACCATGTCCTGCCTACATACATTGTGAACAATAGCCCATGGCACATGAACTAGAGAAAATACTATGTTTAGGAGTGCATGTATACGTAAAACCCAACCTTTGAAATAATTGCCCGACAAATAGAGGACCTTTGAAATCATTTCTAGCAGCAGTGTCTGCACCACCAAGATATATGTTCTGATATAGACATTAGACACAAACATGAAAAAACAATCTTAGTTTCTTTGATAGTTAAATCATATATTAATAAAAAAACAACAATGGGAATGATGTAAACGCAGTTTAATTACCATAAGGATCGCTTTGAATTGTGAGACTAACTGCACTAGATTGCTCATTCTGTAATCAAGTTAAGACATCTATAATATCTTCCTGCTCTGGCTTTGTCCTCTGAGGATCAAGGTGCTCATCGATGACTTGCTGGTAAAAGTTGTTGAAGGCATGGAAAGAAATCAGTTGCAGCGAAACTACCAAGCATGTTCGTGGCTTCAACAACAGTTTCATGAAAATTTCCGATATCAGACCCCCTCCTGAACATCTATATATTGCATTTCAATCTGTGGAAAACAGAGAAAGGTTGCTAATTAATATATTAGAGCCAAACCCAACCTTTGAAATGATTTCCCGACAAAAAAGAGGGCCTAACAGGCAGCCAAACAAAGAAAGGTTGTTTATTAATATCCAATCTGTGTACATACAACTGTCGTCGCAGTTCCTGTTTCAAAATAAAAAAACTTTCAAAGCCAACACAACCCTGCATATTATTATACCATTGTTAGTGATCAATTAAGAGTAATTTACTTTGAACACCAAGAAAAACAATGGCCTCATCTAAGATGTGTCTCCATCTACGCTTAAATAGGAAGCCTCATACAAGCTTAGTATACCCTTGACATCTTGGCTATATTAGTAATGACATTTTTTATACAAACCCAAAAGAGAAAATCTAGCCCAAAGTGTACCAACAGATCTAACTAGCTAGACCAGGATCCAAAACTGTTCTTTCTGTCATGTAAGCAAATATACTATCTTGCAAGCAAAGAGATTCAACATTTCCAATTTCCATATATTCATATATACAGTACATAGTCTATGATTTCTTAAGATCAATTGGCATTTATATGTTCAAAGCAAAACAGAAAGATGTGCTCAATGTCTAAGTCTTGAAAGTGTATAATAGTATGCATGGAGATGGACGAATGAAAACTTAATACTATAATCAATGATGACGTAATGGAGGATAAGTTGTATACCTGCAGACCATAATTGCTAGCATTGCAATGATTACTGGCAATACATGCCCAAAAGGCTCCTCCCATGCAATCCTCATATCAGCTCGAACATTTCTGAAAGACATTTCATAAAAAAGACATTTCTAAAAGACATTTCATCAATAAGATAGCAAATATTCATAGCATTGCGACTAAAACAAACATAACATCAAAGATACAAATTACGTAAATCAAATTGCATTTCTTCATAAAAACTTGATAATATTCAGGTAGATAATCAGATATCTAATATTCAAAAGAAATATTTCCTCATCAAAACAGACTTTTAACACCCCTTCCACTAACCATTACACATCATAATTAACTGTTAATCACTAACATCCCAAAACACGTTTGAACATTAACAACTCTTTACGCCAAATCACATTTTCATTCATAATATGGCCAAGTATTGTAAAATACTCTCCTCATCTATATCTTGAATAATTCCTTTTTCAGCAATCTGAATTCGCAAGCACGAACCTCAACACATCATCATCTACATTAAGTGTAAGTAATATTTAAGATCTAAAATACATTGAATTTTTCAGCAATACAGATTTGTGGTTCTTTGTTAATACGAAGTGCAAAGTCATTCGAATAGTCAAGTTTAAACAAATCTGCTTTTTTCTCCAATTCATCATCGTTTTCTTCTTCAAATTGGAGTTGGTGCATCTTAAAACCCTTGGTCATGTTGATGGCCCCAACTCCAGTTTTGGAACCTTGTTTGTTTCCATTCCTATAAGCTAGAAAGTCATCCATTGTCCACTTTAAACTGACACGCATATTGAACACCTTTACCATCACCCCATCATACCGTAAGTCCTTTAACTGCTTAACCAGTGGTTCCAAAAACACATCAATATCTTCACTCTTTGGCATGATGAACTATGGTTCCTAACATGAAAACAAAAGGAAAATAATCAAACTTGATTCTAAAATTGATTCATATATCAAACTTAATTCTAAACTAGATTCAAATAACTCCATTCAACAAGGTCGGAAAGCTAAGCGTTACAAATATATGTCAAGCAAATATGAATAGAGTAATAAAACAGAATAATAATTCAAGCAAATATTTAGACATATGTGAATATGTGATGACTGATGAAGTGATGAACTATCAACTATGGCTTCACTTCCAATTATTCTGATACTATACAATACTATCTTTCTGAGACTATACAATACTATTTCAAGACAAGGGCTTACTGGAAGAGACTCAATTAAAATGATAAACAAAACAAGAATGAAACAGCAGAAAATGTGAAGCAAGTGAAGTATCTATTCTCAAAAGATTTAAAAGAGAAAAGAATGCAAGTGAAGTATATATTCTGAAATTTCATTGTGAAGCAAAATTGAAATGAATAGGCTTGTACCCACTTCTATAATCCAATTGAATAATTTTTCGAAGAACACCATAATATTTTGCATCTCCATCAATTGGATTCTTATCTTTCGCACTCGATCGAAAAGTAGTCGGACAACTTGTACTAACACCATTATTTTGGTTCCTTTTCGATTCTTGATAATCCTTGGTGACAAATAGAAAACCATTGAGAAAATATTTATTATACTTTGTCGCGGCACGTGTCGGTCCTCTCACAAGATCCTTGAAATCAACATCGTTTGATTCTACGAACTCACAATGATTTTTCAGCCATGGAATGAACTCATCTAACACAGGTATCCTAGGCTGCCCTGTCCATCTTCTTGTGGGTGCACTATTATTTTCGCGATATTGGGTATACCTCCTAAGCATTACAACACGAAGTTAGACAACATTTATAAATAAAATTGGCATATTTGTGTTTAGTAGTCGTATGTACAAAAAACTTACATGTACCAATTTTGACAATTTGGATGGCTTTTTAATACCCAATGGCGTTCTTGTTCGTATTCAATACCTTCCAAACTATAATACTGACTAGGGCCAACTGGACCAGCCTCATCAACCATGGAATCTCCCCCAACATTATCAAACAAATCAGGTAGTGTTGGACTTATATTTTCTCCCATTCTATCAAGTTTCTCTTGGATGCCACCCCCACCTTTATATCCAGAACAATAGATTAATGTTTCTTCCTTCAAATATCGCTCTGCAATGCAACCCTCAGGACGTGCTTTGTTTGCAACATAACCTTTGTACGTTTTCATCATCCTTCGTAAAAGTCAACATTTATATCATTATAGGAACAAAAAGGGTTGAAGATAATAAAACTATAAAGAACAAAAACAAAACAAAATATTTACCTTTCAAATGTGTACATCCATCGAAAGAAGACAGGCCCACATACACGAGCCTCATAGGCTAGGTGAATCGGTAGATGCATCATAATAACAAATAATGATGGAGGTCAGTATATTTCTAAAGCACACATTGTCTTAACCATACTTCTCTCCAGTGCATTTAATGTTTCAATGTCAATTGTCCTAGAACATAAGGCATTAAAAAAAATGTGCAAATGCTCATAAGTATAGATCGAGCTGGCCTTCTCTTGTTGTCTCTATATGACTGGGAGCAAATGCTGCATCAAAATATGATAGTCATGTGATTTCATCCCTTTCAAATCCACAGAATCCCTTTTGACAATACGACTCCAATTACCACTAAATCCCACTGGCATACGCAGATTTTGTAATGTTTGCAGGAAATACTTCTTTTCATCCTTTTGAAGCCAAAAGATACCTGGTCGCATCTTTTGTTTGCCATTTACCTCAGATATCCAATATTTTTTATTTTTATTTTTAAACGCTTCAAATCCTTATGTTCATTGATGTGATCCTTGGGATTCCCTTTTGTGTTCAACATCATTGCAATAAGGATTTCACAAACGTTCTTTTCAATATGCATGACATCCAAGTTATGGCGAACCCGAATTTGCTTCCAATATTCAAGACTAAACAATATCGACCGTTTCAAAAAATACAAGTTATCTTCTTGGCCTTCATCATCATCAAACTCCTCGACATCTTGTCATATTCTTTTTCCTTCCCCCCATTGCGTTCTTAAGGTTTTTGTGATATTATCAACCTCAATCCCAGTCAACTTATGTGGTTGTTCTTCCTTCTCTTCTGTCTTGTCATAAGTGTTTTCTCTTACATCTTTTCTAGCTTCATCAAACAGCAGCAACCAACGCCTATGCCTCATATACACATCTTTCGATCTATAGTGGAGTTTAAGGGCAGCAGTTTTCGGTCCACAACAAGGGCATGCATATTTCCCTTTTGTCTTGCAACCAGAAAAATATTTCCGTAAGCTAGGAAATCATGAATTGTCCATAGTAAAATTGCATGCATATTAAACATTTCACCTTTGAATGCATCTTTTACTATAACCCCATCATGCCACAAGTCATTCAACTCTTTAACTAATGGCTGCAAATAAACATCAATATCATTCCCTGGTTGTCGTGGGCCTTCGATAAGCCCTATGAGCATAGTAAATTGAGGTTTCATACTCAACCATGGTGGAAGATTGTAAGTTACACACATCAATGGCCAGGAGCTATATGAAGTGCTTAATGAACTAAAGGGGTTGAAGCCATCAGTGGCTAGTCCCAATCGTACATTACGTGGTTCAATAGCAAAATTTGGGAATATAGAATCGACTTATTTCCACACTCTTGAATCAACTGGATCTGCTATCTCACAAGGCTTAGACTTTCTAGTGAAATGCCAACGCATCGCTTTCGCTACCCAATCAACACTATACAATCTTTTTAATCTATTTGCAAGTGGAAAATAACGGAAAACCTTCGCTGGGACCTTGACTCTATTCTTAAACTGCTCAATGCCTGAGATTTGATATCTTGACATGCCGCAAGTAGGACACTTAAATTCATATTTATATTCATCCCAATATAAGATACAGTCATTTGGACATGCATGAATTTTCTCATAAGTAAGTCCTAAGTCGGTGATTAATTTTTATCCATAATAAGTGTTCTCTGGTAACTTATTACTACGTAGGAACACTTTTTTGAGTAATTGAAGCAATTAAGTGAAACTATTATCAGTCCACCCATGTGTGATTTTCAAATTAAATAACTTAACAATAAACCTGAGAACACTAAACTTCGTGGACCCATCATATAATTCACCCATGGCTTCACGCAAATTTTTAGTAAAGTTGATATCTTCAATGACTTCAACCTCTTCTTGACCACGTGCAAGAAGTGTATCAACGGCATAATCAGAGGCATCACACATGATCTCAAAAGGTAAATCCCAATTAGGTGGTTGGATGATAGGGGCAGAAGTTTATAAAACCTTAAGCTTCTCAAAAGCTTTTAAACAATCATCATTAAAGATAAATGGTGTATCTTTAACAAGTAGACTGCACAAAGGTCTCAAAATTTTACTAAAATTTTTAATGAATCGACGATAGAAGCCTGCATGACGTAAGAAAGACCTAATTTCCTTAACCGTTTTAGGTGGTGGAAGGCTAGAGATTAAATCAATCTTGGCTTTGTCAACTTCAATACCCTTATTGGAAATTACATGCCCGAGAACAATACCTTGTTTAACCATAAAATGACACTTCTCCCAATTTAAGACAAGATTTTTCTCTTCACATCTAGTAAGGACTAGAGATAAATGGTGTAAACATTCATCAAAAGAATTTCCAAACACAGAAAAATCATCCATGAAAATCTCAAGGAATCTTTCGACCATATCGGAAAAGATACTAAGCATACACCGCTGGAAAGTAGCAGGTATATTACATAAACCAAAGGGCATAAGACGATATGCGAAAGTTCCAAAGGGACCAGTGAAAGTGGTTTTCTCTTGATCCTCGGGTGCAATGGGAATTTGGTTATAACCGGACTAGCCATCAAGAAAACAATAATACTCATGTCCGGCTAACCTTTCAAGCATTTGGTCAATGAATGGAAGAGGGAAGTGATCTTTCCTAGTGACCAAATCAAGCTTACAATAGTAAATAC
Organism: Thalictrum thalictroides; assembly: GCA_013358455.1. Classification (NCBI taxonomy): domain Eukaryota; kingdom Viridiplantae; phylum Streptophyta; class Magnoliopsida; order Ranunculales; family Ranunculaceae; genus Thalictrum; species Thalictrum thalictroides. The sequence continues at coordinate 3,685 of JABWDY010009457.1, read as the reverse complement.
AAACGCGCCACCCGGTAGTCATACGAGTTGGAACTAATTCATTATTAACATTTTTTACTACCGTGATACCTGATTTCATAGGAACAACCTGAACAGGACTAACCCACGAACTATCAGAAATTGGGTATATAATACTCGAATCTAACAACTTAAGCACTTCAGTTCGAACAACTTCTTTAAAGTTAGGGTTAAGTTGGCGTTGTGCCTCACGGGTAGGTTTGGTATTCTCTTCCAGATGAATACGATGCATACAAACCGTAGGAATTATACCCTAAATATCAACTATGGACCACCCTAAGGCTGTTTTATGGCTTCTAAGAACGTCTAATAACTTACTCTCCTGGTTATTCGTAAGATCAGAAGAAATTATAACAGTCAGAGTTTCAGAAGAACCTAGAAACGCATATTTAAGAGTCTCAGGTAATTGTTTCATTTCAAGCTTGGGTTGTTTCTCAATGGAAGGGACGGGTTTAGACTGGGTTGGATGGATTCCACTTTGGCTTTCCATTTACCAGTATCTAAAGATGGTGTTAATTCTAACACGACATTAACTTCTTGTATGGGTTAAACAAGTTTCGAGAGGATGAGTTAAACAAATGACAACTAGAACTTAAGAAATTATAACAGTCAGAGTTTCAGAAGAACCTAGAAACGCATATTTAAGAGTCTCAGGTAATTGTTTCATTTCAAGCTTGGGTTGTTTCTCAATGGAAGGGACGGGTTTAGACTGGGTTGGATGGATTCCACTTTGGCTTTCCATTTACCAGTATCTAAAGATGGTGTTAATTCTAACACGACATTAACTTCTTGTATGGGTTAAACAAGTTTCGAGAGGATGAGTTAAACAAATGACAACTAGAACTTAAGAAATTATAACAGTCAGAGTTTCAGAAGAACCTAGAAACGCATATTTAAGAGTCTCAGGTAATTGTTTCATTTCAAGCTTGGGTTGTTTCTCAATGGAAGGGACGGGTTTAGACTGGGTTGGATGGATTCCACTTTGGCTTTCCATTTACCAGTATCTAAAGATGGTGTTAATTCTAACACGACATTAACTTCTTGTATGGGTTAAACAAGTTTCGAGAGGATGAGTTAAACAAATGACAACTAGAACTTAAGAAATTATAACAGTCAGAGTTTCAGAAGAACCTAGAAACGCATATTTAAGAGTCTCAGGTAATTGTTTCATTTCAAGCTTGGGTTGTTTCTCAATGGAAGGGACGGGTTTAGACTGGGTTGGATGGATTCCACTTTGGCTTTCCATTTACCAGTATCTAAAGATGGTGTTAATTCTAACACGACATTAACTTCTTGTATGGGTTAAACAAGTTTCGAGAGGATGAGTTAAACAAATGACATCTAAACCTGGATGAGTTAAACAAGTTTCGAGAGGATCGTTTGAACTAGAACTTAAGAAAGTGTCATCTACCACACTTTCTATCACACCAACCTCAAAGAAATCGTCAGAATCAGCTGGTTGTTGACTAACATTAAACACATTAAGTTTTACTGTCATATTCCCAAATGACAACTTCATGATCCCATTCCGACAATTAATTATAGCATTGGATGTAGCAAGGAATGGACGACCTAAGATGACAGGAATTTGGTTACTGGGATTGTGAACAGGTTGTGTATCTAAGACAATAAAGTCTACTAAAAAATAAAATTTGTCAACCTTAATGATCACATCTTCAATAATACCACGGGGAATTTTAACAGAACGATCAGCTAATTGTAATGTTACTTGAGTTAGTTTTAACTCACCAAGACCTAGTTGCTCATAAACAAAATAAGGCAAAAGATTAACACTAGCCCCTAAATCAAGTAAAGCTTTCTCAATAACACATGAGACGGTAGGGCATCCAGGATCCCTATATTTAGGTGGGGTTTTGTGTTGAATAATTGAGCTAACTTGTTCGGTGAGGAATGCCTTCTTATGCACATCTAACTTACGTTTTTTGGTACAAAGGTCTTTTAAAAATTTGGCATAAGCAGGGATTTGTTTAATCACCTCAAGCAATAGAATATTAATTTGAACTTGTTTAAACACTTCCATTATATAATTAGAATTCAACCCTTTCTTAGCCGGGGCAAACCGTGATGGAAACGGTGCCTTTGGCACATAAGATGTATCTGGAATCTGATTTTCTTTATCTTGTGAGATATTTTCAGCTTCTTGATCACATTTGGATTCATCTTGTGAGGGTTTCTTAGATGAGCTCTTTGACTAGGTTCCACTACCTTACTGTCAACTTCTCTTCCATTTCTAAGAACAGTAATAGACTTAGCCTCTTCATTAGTCGACATAGAACTCGTACTAACTTTATGTTGACCCTTAGGATTTTGGATAGGTTGACTAGGAAATTTACCAGGTTCCCTCCCACTTAAAGAATTAGCAATCTGACCTATAGCTATCTTAAGCTTGTTAATAGCTTCGGATTGTTGTTGAGAAGTAGAGTTAAACTCGTTTATGGTTTGAGATTGTTGTGCACAGATGTTACCAATTTGTTGCATAAAAAGCTTAAGTGATTATTTTAGACTAGGTTTAACATGATGACTAACTTGATTAAATTGTGGTGTAGTATTAGGTGGATGGAATGGTTGAGATGGAGGAACCACAATTGGACCTCCTTGATGGGGACTTTGGCTATACGAAAAATTAGGATGCCTAGCCCATCCTGGGTTATATGTATTTGAATTGGGATCATTGAAAGGTTTTCTAACATTGTTAAAAACATTAACTTGTTCAGTAAAATAGTCGGGAAACTCAGTTTGAGGACATGATTGAGACGTGTATGAAGAGTTAGTATAACCAACAAAGACTTCAGAAGGTGCATTAACATGTTGACTAGCTGAGAAGAGAGCATCTATCTTGCGAGTTAGACTTTCAACCGCATTTTCTAACTTAGATGATGAAGAGGGTGGTTTAGGTAAGGACGATGGATCTTTGATTTCATATAAACCACTCTTTCGCTTCTCTAAGTCTTTCTTGGAATAATCCCATTGTTGAGAACTTTCTGAGAGAAATGTTCACCTTCTTTTTGTTGAAAGTTGGTAATTTCTCGTCGAAGAGCGTTGGTTTTATGAATTGGGAAGTACTTAGATAAGAATTTAGTGTATAAAACTTCCCAAGACGTAATGGTTCCAGTCTTTAGAGAATTCAACCAGGATTTCGCCCTATCTTTTAGAGAGAAAGAGAATAACCTAAGACGGACAGAGTCATCAGAAAAGTTTGGATACTTGAGAGTTGCACAAATGTCAAGAAATTCTTTGACATGGAGATAGGGATCCTCTTTATCTAATCCATAGAAGGATGGTAGAAGATGAATGATAGAAGGTTTTATTTCAAAGCTAGTTGCATTTGTTTGAGGTAGGACAATGCAAGACGGGGTATTACTAGCTATAAGTGAGAAGTAATCCTTAAAAAGTTTTTCGTCAGCCATCTCGTGAAAGATTGATTTTTAACCTACAAACGTTGACTCTAATAACTCGCTAGACTCTATGCTTACTAAACGACCTGTAGAATCACGTTCCCAACACAACATAAACTAGCACACACAAGCAAAAATAAAACAAAGTAATCCAAGCAGTATTGACTCGATAATTAATGTGATGAATTCAATTTGTTTTAATTTAATGTAGGGCTTCACAAAATTCTTAGTCTTTATGCCCAAAAAGAAAG
>JABWDY010009438.1:15389-29345 GCA_013358455.1 Thalictrum thalictroides | reverse complement strand
CATCATCATCATCTAAGGTATGATAAATTAATTGATTCATTCAATCAATTTCGAATCATATTGTCGTGCCTATCGATCTTCGTATCTTTGTGATTTGTTATCTCCTTTCTTTATATTTTATATTTAGATCTTTAGTTTGTTGTTTGTGGATCTAGGTGGATTGAAGTAATTTTGACTTTGATTAGGAATTTGTTTTCTCGTGCGTTTAGATCTTTAATTTCGGATCAATTACTTGATTGTGAATGGTTGAATCAGATCTGATGTTTTCAATGTAGATATCATTCGATACAAAATTTGTTGTGTGTATGGAGACATAATGCAAGGGAAATTCGGTTGCAGATTGGATTTAAGTAATTTGATATAAGATATTTGTGAGGATTTGTGATTGCTTGTTGAATGAGATAAGATCTGATTTTGATATATTTTACGACAGAGAGGAAAATAACTCTGTGTCAGATCTTGGATTGATAACGGCAATGCATGCGTCTGCCAAGCTGTCGCATACTCTAAGAAAACGAAGTAAGCGGGTTAGGGATTGTCAGCTCTTAACAGTTCCTATTGAAGATGTTCGAGATGCAAAAGAGATGGAAGCTGTTGAGACCTTTCGGCAGGTATTACATGCCAGGGGTCTACTTCCATCTCGTCATGATAACTACCACACGATGCTCAGGTATACTAAACATCAATCGTTAACTTTTTATATCCAAAAAATTTCATAATTGTACCCTACAGCTTTGACAACAAATGTTTAGTAGTGTCTCAAAATATTATTATTAAGTAAAGAAAAAAAAAATGTTGCATTTTAATTACATTAACTGCTTTGAGTATATGGGCATCCCTAGTTTGGTGCTTTTGATTTTGAAGACCATTAGCAAAGTATATCTATGTACATATCTGCCTCCTTTCTGTTTCAGTCTTTTGGAGCAATGTTAGTTTGAAGTTATAAGTATCTCGTCCATCGTTTATATTATGATTTTCATGTAATCAAGATGATCTTTGGATACATATACATGGTACTTGCATATTCTCTAGTAAATTTTTACTGAATATTTAAGGCCAGGTTATCTGACAATATACAATATTAGTTAATTAATTACTGACCACTCATGGGAAAGGTTATGCTTCTGCAGATTTTTGAAGGGAAGAAAATTCGATATTGAAAAAACAATTTATATGTGGACAGAAATGCTCCAATGGAGGAAAGAAAATGGGGTAGATTCTATTTTGCAGGTAAGGTATATTATTGTTACTGTCTTCATCTTTATTTATGTGGATTGCATAAACTTAGTGCTGTATATATACAAATTTTTAAAAGGAACAGCAATTGTCCTTTTAAAGCTATACTACTAATATATCTAAGCAATATTTCTTTACCTAAATATTTTGAGTCAACAATCTCTACCATATTTTCATTGCATGATATATTGTCCTTTAGCATTTTGTTTTTAAATTGTTATTTTAGTACTAAATGTGAAATTACCTTGCTCATTAATGCACTTTAAACAATTAAGATCTCGCTGTTATTATCCTGGTAAAAAGAATTAAAGAATAGCTAAATTTTGGTAAAGTGTTATTATCGCTTGGTTTGTGTACTTGTATGTTCTTTATAAGGAGAAGTCTACATACTGCTTGAATCAGAAAAAGCATTCTCAGTATTCAAAATCTATTTCACCACCACTTGATAATTCCATTGTTTGTTCATTTGCATTCCCTTGAATTAATTATATAATACTTCGAAAATTCGTTGTTGGATTTGAACTTTTCTTAATTATGTTTTGTTTTCTTAGGAATTCACATTTGAAGAGTTTGAAGAAGTGCAACAGTGTTATCCTCGTGGTTACCATGGAGTTGACAAACAGGGGAGACCTGTTTATATTGAACGAATTGGCAGAATAGATCTAAATAAGCTTATGAATGTTACCACGGTAGACAGGTATTTGAAATACCATGTTCAGGAGTGTGAGAAGGCCTTCCTTAAGAAGTTCCCAGCGTGTACAATTGCTGCCAAGAGACATATTGACTCCACAACCACAATTCTGGATGTGGATGGGGTGGTAAGCTAGTCCTACCCCAAAATAATGTCCATAGGGCGGTATGTTTTCTATTTGATGTTTATTTGGTAATCTATTCACTTTCTACTCGTCGTTGTACAGAATTGGATGAGCTTCAGTAAGGTTGCACGTGAGCTTGTTATGCAAATGCAGAAAATCGGCAGTGATAACTATCCTGAGGTTTTTTATTTATTAGGAAATGAACGTCACATCATCAGAATGCTTAATAGAATTAGTGCAAGAACCTTTTCCTAATATCGTCACATTTTGTGCAGATGTTACACAAAATGTTCATCGTGAATGCCGGTAGTGGTTTTAGATTATTATGGAACACTGTAAAAGGTTTTCTTGACCCAAGGACTGCATCAAAGATACATGTAAGAGGACCTTGAAGTGTTTGCGCTTTCTTTGAAATTTCTAGATCAAAAGGGACTGACACATTAAAATTAACTTTTATTCTCACAGGTTATTGGAAATAAGTACCAGACTGAGCTTTTGGAAGTTATAGATTCAAGGTCAGTCTTATTGTTTGACAAATGGTTCATGATCTTGGATTCCATTCAGTTTTTAGAAGATTGTATTGGCCTCTTTCACATTTACCAATTCTTTTTCTTTTCCTTCACAACAGCCAATTGCCAGATTTTCTTGGTGGCTCTTGCTCATGCTCAAATGGAGGTTGTCTTGTGTCTGAGAAGGGGCCATGGAATGATTCAGAAATAGTAGAGGTGTGATTTAGTCAAATGTAAAACGAGATATGATCTTTGGATTTCTACCTAAAGATACTTGAATAAAATCGTGTAGGCTATAGCTTTATTTCCCTTTTCTGTCACTTTTGCAGCTCTTAAGAGCAGGGAAAGCAACCTATTCGAGGGAAACTAGCAATTTATCTTATGCGGATGAGAACAGAGATGTTGAAGATAAATTGCCCTTCTCTAAGGTGAAATAAGAGCTGCACTAACCTCCTAAATTTTTGGTGTTTTAGCTGAGTTTATATGCACTTCTGCTATTTTTTAACGCTGCCCCATCTGACAGGTTGAAAGTAGTGAAACATCATCTCCTGAATCAGTATCAAATTTTGAAAAGGTCCACTCATCATCTAAGCTAGAGACTTCCTTCTTTTCCCAATCAACTCCTCCAATTACAGAAGTGAGTTTTTATTGTGCTTAATAGTACAACTAAGTAATGGATCCATACATACTACTTTTGTAAAAATATTGACCTCAAGCCGCCCATGTAAAAGCTCACATCCATTTTAAGAATGTGTCCTAGGTTGACCAGCTACCGCCAAGGACCCACCGTTCTGAAAGGTAGCACTGAAGCTAGTCTTCTAGAAGACAATTTTTAAATTACTATAACAAAAAATAATACATGTTTAATCAACTTTTTATCTTCAAAAGACACAAAAACCTTGTTTTAGAGGGGTATCCATGCCTTCCTCTAAAGTTGTAGCTCTTTAGCAACAAAGATGGATAGATAAAAATTTCTGTTAACCCTGTCAGTCTGTTATTAAAATTTCTATAAAGCGAATTATATCACGAGAGTTTCTTATAAAGCCAAAAGCAGTTAAAGCAGTCGCAGGTTAGTTTATCGAAGTAAGTAGAACGTGTTTGCCTTAGTTAACACGATTGCACCATGAATTATGATTTTTGTATGTATTAAGTTGGTTTAAATTCTGTTCCAATGTTTTGCCTATTGCCTACTGGTCAGTAATATTAGAACTATTTCATGATTTAGTCCTAACTATCCAATATCTTTCTGTGTGCATTTATAGTGTGGCATTAATGATTGATAAGACTGATAATGTCAAATCACATGAAATTATGTTCTGTGTAGTAGTGGTGATTAGACAGAGAATTAAAAAATGCATCATATAAGAGATCTTTATTCTTGTGTTTACAGATCTCTCAGGAAAGTGCGGTAGATTCTCCAAGCTTTCGCAATTTTGTTAAACCACTTAGTGTTGTTAGTAGAGTTAAAGATATTGACTCAACAGGTATGTGATCAATATATGCCTGCAAGTTTTTTTTCTTTATATAAGGTAAAAGGTAAATAAGGTAGGATGAAGACTGCAAAATATGGGAATGGAAATTACATTTTTTTTCTGTTAATCCTGAACACAGAATTTTAGGTTGCATTAAGCTTTAGGTGTCTCAGTGCTCCTTAAACCATAGAAACTTTATACGATTCGTATTAAAACTAGTACAGTGAAGTCCTTGTTGACCTTGAAATTTTTGTTTTTGCAATATTCACGAATACCCAAGAATTAGAAAAGGTCCATCTTCATCCCTCATGAACAAGAGAAATAAATTCCAAACTATTCAATCAAAGGCATACTAATATGTAAGTTTATGTAGTCAGTGAAGTTTCCTTATTTGAGCATGGCGCTAGTCATTAATATAAAACATACCTTACAAAGTAAAAGAAGATCTCATATGAAAAATAAGATCACCAAAAGTTATTCTAGGGCTTTCTAGCGTTACTTGTTACCAAAATTAGCTTCTTTGGTTATGCAAATGTTAGTCCATGATTTAATGTGATTTTGAATTTGTGACAGATGGCTCTATCAGTACAATTATCCAAAGGCCATCAAAGAAACTTGTTATTTTCGTGAAAGAATTTGTTGTCTACATTTTTCGTTGGCTACTAGCAGTGTTACATCTTGTGTTCCATGGCTTGGAAAAATTTGTCCCAGTGTATCGTCTTGAGCAACAGGTAGAGAATCATCGGAATATGAATTCGGAAGAGCAGAGTTCTCAAGATCAAATTTCTTCACAGGCTGCAGCAGAGAGCAGTATCCATCCATGCTTGCAGAGATTGGAGAAACTAGAAGCAATGGTTACCGAACTTAGCAATAAGCCTGTAATGATTCCTCCAGAGAAAGACACCATGCTTCTTGAGTCAATGAATCGCATTAAGTCCATAGAATATGACTTGCAAAAGACCAGGAAAGTAAGGAAGACTCTTTCGCTATTGTATAGATTGTAGTGGTGACTGTTACAACTTATCTTCACTTGTGGCTTGTTTGCAAAAGTAACTGATCCTCAATTTTTTGTGTTAGGCATTGCATGCGACAGCATCAAAACAAGTGGAGCTTGCAGAGTCACTAGAGAATTTAAAAGAAACCAGCTTAAGCGTAAGTTTCTCCACTTTTCTGACAGGCATGTGAACCATTTAGTATAGAGTGTAAACATTTTATTTTTAAAATAAACTGGTACGAGTGTGCCTAACCCCAACTTTCCTCCTGCTAAAAAAAGTGTTTGTACCTTTTCAAAGAAAGCTGGAAAACTGCCATCTCTGATCTAAAGATAGTGTCAATCAAATTTTAGACTTCCCTTGGTAATGAAAAGTGTTTACTCTGCAAATCATGACGGAAACAAAGTTCTACTTTTATTGCCATCAGGTGTTTATATAGATTTGTGGTAGGCTTAGGCGTAATTCCGAAATGTTTCATTTTCCATACTCACCGAAAGATTTACCGAAACCGAAATTTAGTACCTTGGGCGTAAAGTGATCGGCAAAGCCCTCAAAACTCCCTCATTTTAACACCGAGAAAACTTTTGCAAAATTTATGTTTATATCAATCGCAATCGTAATTGCATTATATACTGCACAATCATCCATGATCCATACATACTGATAGAGAACTTCTGTTGACTGCAGAGGAGAAAGTCATGTTGGTTAAGAGATTGAGAATCTGATTCCCAGAATAATTAAACAACAGTTTTGTAGAAAGAATCCCTGCTGCAGCTGCAAAAAGGACCTGCTTGAAATTTCCGTTTGTACACTTTTTTTTTTCTTTTGCTTTTTAGTGGGAATGTTTTTTTTTCTTTGGGTGGTGCATGATAATATATACACCTCCCAAATAAGAGCATCTTCATTTTCCAACTTTCAGGTTCAACTCGGAAGCATATACGTGTGACAGGTCCCACCATCTTATACACATCCCTAAGAAAAATAAAGGGGGAATGCATTCCCTTCAAAAAGGTTACAACAATACGTTATGAGCCGGCTTGCAGGGTTTCCTCGAGGACAACTCGTACATGTCATACTAATTTCATTTATCTCGTATTTTGATTGTATGCAATCTCGTATGTATTCAATCCCATTTATTTTATACAAGGGAAAGAAGTCATTTACCACTCCTATACACAAGCACCTATTGCCAAACCACGACTCCAACTTTTAACTTTAATCATGCAACCACTGTTGTAATAATCTGAACTATTGTTCCAACTGACAAAACTGGCATTTGTTTTGATTTGGTCCTCAAATTGTCTGTTAAATTTAAAAGTTTATTGTAGTAACCATAATTGTTTTATATGGCTGATGGAGATTGCAATAAAAATCACTTTGTTTGTAGCCAAACACTATTATAAAGAAAAAAGAAAAGTAGATGCATTGTGGAAAGCTGGAACATCCTCATTGTAATTTGGTGCATTGTGGAAAACTGAAACATCCTCATTGTAATTTGGTGCTCGCTAGCCATTACAATCTTCAGCCAATAATGCAAGGAAGGCATCCAAAGAATATGATTAAATTGCAGAGATGTTAAATTGTTCTCTTCTGCTGGCCTTTTTACACTCATCCGCTGCTCACCAAGTGTAAAAAGTAGCTCCCTTGGCAGGGAATGATATTTACAGTTTAAAAGATGTCAATATCTGATGATCAATATAATTTGATCTTCTCGCCGTTTTCAGCTGGTAAACCTTTTACAATTATTTATTGAAAAGTCAAACATATTATAAAAGGAATAAGTAAAATTCCCTGAATAAACATTCCTTTACCAATTGAAGACTTAATCTTACATGCACTTCAAGTCTTCAAGTAAGCTTATGTACAGGATACTTGCTGAGACAATACTGAAACTAGTACAACTGGTACACCTTTCCAGTGAAATACTGGGTACTCTCTAGTGACAATACACAAAAACATTCTGCACAGCCAATCAGCTTCATCAGAAGATCTTCCCTACTGAAAGAAGCTATCCATGTCATACTGCCAATAGTGCTTTGGTATGCAATGCAGAGCCTAGGAGCAATAATCAGATTGATTAGCGACCATACTGCAGTTAATAAAAGCAGAATATTGTTACTGCAAATATACAATTAATCAATAACACACTCATAAATGTGATGCATCAGTTCTCCTTGTACCCGTTTTAGCTACTTGCATGGACTCCCCACGATATACTTCTGCATCTTCGCTTCTTCGAACTTGCCTGAAAAAGGTTTTTCAATCAGCAAAGTCACTCAAGAACATATCACAGTACCACAAACAAACACACACTTATACACACAAAGAAACAGACATTCTCAGTCAGAACTCACTTCTGGTTACACAACTCTTATATGATATGGAGCCAATACAACAGCAAAATTCTAAATTAGGATACAGTAATCACAGGCAAAGCACTGAAATAATGCATAATAGTTAAGAACAGTTTATCTTAAAGGGAGCATTATGTCATGATAAAGTACTCTGGAAATGTTGTGTGCCTGTGTGTTAGCATTTACCTCTTTGGGTGAGTGTATCTATCACATCTGTTGCATCTGCATTTATTCTTTTGCAACAACTGAGCCTATCAAAGTGAATGAAAGATTCATAAAGTAGGTCCAAGCTGACTGAACAATTTGCATACAGCATTGGAATTGGTCATCAGCGATCTATATACCCAGTGTTACAAAATCATATTTGTTGTCATTTTCTTTCCATACATTAGCATTTTATTTATACTTGATAAAATAATACTTAAGTGATAAATAAAATTGATGCTTTATGAATTATCCATATTTATTATCATATTCATTAGAGAATAAATAACCACAAGCTCAAGTATTTTTATTTTGCCTCAGAAAATGTTACTATTGAGTATTGAGAAAGATTTTGTTTTACTGGCATCAAATAAATGAAGGTCGTCATGTTAGCAAGTGTAATCTCGGCAACAAGTGGACATCCCTTTGCCATTATATCACCATATTTATACAAATCAGACTTCCATGCATTAAATATTACTTTTGCATTTCAAACGGATTTAATATTGGCAATAAAAGACATTTAGTATGCACCTTAGAAGATGAAGGGGGTAAAGAAGCCTGGCGAATACTCCTTCCTGGTTCTGTTATTTGACGAATGTCCCTAAGCTGTCTGGCTATATCCTCCAAAAGTTGCAAATGCATCTTTTCTCTTTCTCTGTGCTCCACAGAAAAGCTCAGCTTCTCTCTTCCCTCTTGCACAATCTTTAGCCTTTCTGTAAGGAATCCAACTTCACTTTCGAGTTTCATCCTTTCGTAATCAACGGAAGACACTGAGTTCCTCCTCATATCAGAAAGTAAGGTTTTGGCTTGCGCTTTATCCACCGTACTTCGCATGTCTGAAACGCTTCTGCGAATATTTGACTGAGTTTCTCCTCTTGGGAGCATACTTAAAGTATCACTACTCCTTAAACCAGAGGTTTCAGATTTAAACTTTCTACACCTGCCTGTAACAGTATCCACAGGCAGTGACACAGTTGCCTTTTCACTTTCCTGATTATACAACTTTGAGACATGATCAACGACATGAACATCCAGAACAGTTGGCTCAGCTTCATGTTCAAAATTAAGATGATCTATCCCATCTTGATGTGCCTTATTGCCATGCTTCTCCAGATGCACACGATCACATGAAATACTGACTTCAGTCTCATGATTTTGATCTTTCTCCTTGGCCATTTCTTGGCATACTGCAGAGGCAGCAGTATCATCTATCCCTTCTTCTTCATCAACAACTATATTTTTCTCAAGTGAATTCTGTTCACTGGTCCAATCCAACTTATGTTGAGGATCGGAGGAACACTCTTCCACAGGCACGGACAGTAATCCCTTCAGCGATTCATCTCTGCATTCAGGTCCATGCCCATGATGTGTTTCATAGTTTAAACTCATCCTAGCGTCCCCTTGATTTGCTAAATCATCAGTCTCATTCCAATAAGGTGATGGAGATTCTTCCTCAAAGGTAAGAACTCGGCCGTACTTCTCAACAGACAAAGCGTCATAATCGGAAGAGTTATTCATCATTTTTGCCATCTCCTTTTTGTCAATATATTCACTTATCTGCTGAAGCATCAATGCAGGGTCTTCACTAGAATCAAATGACGTATGAGGCCTTTGTGTCGAAATCCCAACCAACTCTTCATTTCCAGGAGTCATGATTTGCCTATAAGCTTCAAGTTCCTTCTCCAAAAAATGCTTCTCCCTCTCCCTCCTCAAAAGTATCTCTTTAAGAATGTTCATCTCCTCTAGATCATAAGCAGATTTCTCTTCAATCATCCTCTGATACTGCTTAGCTTCCATTTCTGTAGATGCCTTTTCCTTCTGCAAACGCAATATCATCGCCATAGCTTCATCAGCGGCACTTGCAGCAGCACTTCTCTCCTTCTCCAATTCCTGGTATAGAGCAGCACGAGCAGCATGCTCTTCTTCAAGTGCCTGTTCCAATATTCGAACTGCATTTACCTCGCTCCGATCATATACCAGTTCATGTTGAACACGGCGTACTACATCTGAAGCTGAGGACTCATCCCTTCCAAAATTCTTACTTTCACCCATCAAGTCGTTCCACTGAAAGCTGTGTTGGGGGCCCTCATCCGAAAAAACGCCAGCATTAGCTTGGTCATCATCTGGAATATCATCACAAAATTGCACTAAATCCTGTAAGTTACACCAAAATAACTCGCAATTTGCAACCATTATCATCATAAATACCACAAACTGAAAAGAAATTTCTAAAAACGTAAATGCAGTAAATACTATGCACCTTGACGCACTGAACTTTCATCATTTTCTGTAGTTTCTGGCTGTATTGGGCCACTACCTAATGGGGGCAGAGAGGATTCTCGTCCAACCATCCTATTACCATCAGGAAAAGCTCTACGACGTCGACGAAGAGTACCAGGCCGCAGTCTTTGATTTAAGACCTTCTTCCCTTTATAACCATCTACCCCTTTATGCACTGCAGGCAAATTCATCGATCCCAAACGAAGCAATTTATCATTTTGGGGATCAGAGTATGAGCTACAAGAAGCTTCACCTTCCATTTCAAGAAACCCATCAAAAGAATGGTCTCTATCTTTCACCAACTTAACCTTCAATTGACTACCTTGATTATGATCTTTTGTGAAAATTGGATCAAAAGGGAACTTATCCTTTACAGACAATTGAACAGATGAAATCTTTTCAATAGGAGTATTAACAAGAAACCTTTCAATACAATTACGTCTACAGGGATCACTAAAGAGTCCATTACATGGACAAGGAAGATATAATCCGAAAATTGCTAAAAATTTAGATGCAAAGAAAGCAAAAGTTGATGCACAAAGAAGAAAATAAGCTATAAACAAATCCAGAAATGCACCAACAAGTGCAGAAAACGACCATGAGTGTATTTCATGAATTGCTTGACAAGCCATTCATAAAGTGTTTGAAGAAATTCCTAACAGATAAATAAAATTGAGCTTAGGAGTGAAATTTGATCTTATTTGGTTTAATCGAAAGAGGAATTTGTGGGTTTAGTTGCAGATATGATGGTAAGATCAAAGTAATCGAAGTGTTAGACGAAAGTAGAGAATGAGAAAAAGGAAATGAAAAAGGTTGAGATCGAGTAGTTTTGTTTCTTATTTGGTGTGCTGGAAGAGAAAGACAGAGTTGTTTGAACAATCAGCTGACAACAATTCACAAGCACGTACCGTAGATCAACATAGGAAGATGCGAGATTCGAGATTCGAGATCTGAGAACTATATAATAGCTACTGTGGTAGTACTAGGTAGTAGGTAACACTACTATTATTATAGTGTTACTTGCGGCATGAGGGCTTTGGTGTACGAATTTGGTAAGCCAATTGCCACTCGTTCATTTAACACTCAAGTGAAGTTAGCCATCGCGTCATGGGCAGTCTTTGATCGAAATCTGGACGATAATGTTTTTGGTGGTGCAGTTGGGTCACTTGGGTGGGTGTAAATGTGTAATGGCTTGTTGGATACCTGAACCATTTCAAAAGGAGTTAAAACTAAGAGTGTCCCTGTGCAATGACTCGGACCCCCAAGGCTTGAACAATCGGGGGGGGGAGGGTTAAAATGCTAAGCCCATAACTGGTGGACAATTTTAGGGTTAAGCCTTGCCCACGCAATCAAAGGCTTGAGGCCGAAATATTAAGCCCAAAAAGACCGGTGAGTTGGGCTTTTTATGTCCGATTAACATCTAATCCAGCGTGAACGTGACGCTACCACTTCTTTGTGGCGGTGGCGGGAATAAGAAATGAAGTAACGCTTTCGTGTCTCTCTGCTCTCTGTTCTCTAACAGTCTAACTTCTAAATTGGAAATTGGGATTTGGATGTTTTAGAAGTAAAGATTCCCATCTTCTCCCGCTCCTGCCAAAGTGAAAAGATGAACAACAGCCATATCAAGAAACGAAATTTGCTTTCTTCAATTCCAAATCAATCACCATCAAAACGATTTCAACAGCAACGGAAAATCGATGAAGAAGATGAGTATATTGATGATGATGTGTTTTGGGAAGAAGAAGAAGAAAAGATGGTAGATGAAGAGGTATTTTGGACAAAAGCTATGGTTCTTTGTGATCAAGAAGAGCGTAAACAAGCCATCGCTTCTCGTCTTAGTATATGGAGAAGACCATCTGTGTCTCCCTCTTATATTTCGCAAGAATCCAACAAAAACATTAGTAAGTTTTTTATTTTTTGTTTTCTTTATTAAACCCTATTAGGGTTTTATGTTTTTTGAGTTTGTTGTACTTCTTTTGCAGTTTTTCAACATCTTCAGATTGATCATGTGATTTGCAAGACGAATAAAGAATTGTTGCCGAATTCCACTAATGATTTTGCTCCCATTGTTAGAATGTTTGGTGTTACTGAAGAAGGTTTGATAGTCTTGTCTCTCTCAATTTTTTTTTTTTAATTATGTTCTTATTAGCCTGAATTATAAAATCCAACACTGTCAATCACCAATTATTGAAGAAATTAACATTTGAACTGATTGTGTACTTCTCTTTCACATTTCTGAAGTTATGGTTGTTTTGCTAATTTTTGTGGTGATGCCTATAAGTTTAAACTTTTATCTGTCTTGAGTTACCGAGATGGATTGAGAATGAATACTGTGTGATGTCTTCAGGGCACAGTGTTTGTTGCAATGTTCATGGTTTCGAGCCATATTTCTACGTTAGTTGTCCTCTGGGAATGGGCCCTGACGATGTCCCTTGTTTGCATAAAAGTCTAGAGGTAATCTCTTAAGTGATTTGCCATATTTCTTATATTTCTGATTCCCTTTATGTAATTGTCAGTGTTATTGGCCAAGTTAGAGATCCACTTAGCTTAAAAATAATAAAGGATTTCTGCTTCTGTGGTGAAGTAGCATGGATTGAGAGCCCCAAATATGCTAAATTGCTAATCCCCTTATGTAAATCCCATATCCGTTGTACTCATCATACTTGGTGCATTTTTAGGCAAGGATACAGGAACAGAAGAGGAACAAATACAGTAAGATTCCCCAATTCGTTCTAAGGATAGAGATTGTGCATAAGAGGAGCATTATGAACTTCCAAGAGCAGGAGCAGCAGTCTCACCTTTTACTTAAGATTGTTGTTGCATTGCCAAAATTGGTCTTCGAATGCCCGGGTAAACATTTCAAGTTTCTCCAACTTTAGTGTTTCTCAGTTTTCTAAAGGCTAGCATCTCTCAACTTTCACTTTTGTATTACAATATTTGTAAGTGGATATTACTAATGGGTTTCCCAAACCAGTACAATTTCATCTTTTTGATGTTTGCATTACGAATAGGAAGTAGTAAACCGATTTTTTTGGTTAGCTTCTCTTGACGTAAACGTCACTAGACTCAATGATTTTCACATGTCATTCCACATTTTTCATTTTAATGTCATTTACAATATGCTCTACATACTATGTTGATCTTAAGTTTTGTTTACCTTGGCAGGCATCCTTCAGAAGGGCATTCACATTGATGGTATTGGTACGAAGATGTTTATGACATGTGAAAGCAATGTTGAATATGCTCTTCGCTTCATGATTGACTGCAATATTGTTGGTGGCAACTGGATTGAAGTACCTGTAGAAAAATATAAGAAGGCGACAAACCCAATGTCCTATTGCCAACTGGAGTTTGATAGCCTGTATCCTTATGCATTAGGGGGCGCTCGTTTTTAATTAGATAAGGTGTTTTGAAAAACCTCTTGTTCCTCTGAGGAAACTCTTTTCCTTAAAACTGTTTGCAGGTATACTGAGCTAATCAGCCATGTTCCAGAAGGGAAATTTTCAAAAATGGCCCCATTCCGCATATTGAGTTTTGATATAGAGTGTGCTATTCGCATGGAGCTCTTTCCAGAACCTACCCATGATCCTGTTATTCAGGTTGAAGTCTTATTTCCAGTAGACAGATATAAGACTATGAGATTTACTTATGTCTCATACTTTTATATTTTAGTTCTTAGTTCTTACGGCTTTTATATGTTTAGCTAAAACTTTCTTTTTTCCCCTGTCTAGGTGGCCAATCTTGTCATCCTACAAGGAGAGGACCAACCGTTTATTAAGAATATCATGACTTTGAAATCATGCTCTCCAATTGAAGGTGTAGATGTTATGTCATTCGACACAGAAAGAGAAGTTTTGCTTTCTTGGAGGGTATGTCACATTTGTCAACTGAGATTATCTTTTCATCATTTATGTTGTAATTATTTTTTTGTGGGGTACCCAAGTGATTGGTGGAGTGTTATATCTAGGATACAGGATGTACTAGGCACTATGTGATTCTATGTCAAGAAATTTTGGAGTTAAGGATCCATATTCAGCTATCCTAGTGTCAACTATAATACTAGCTTGCATCTCTCCTCTTAGCAGTTACAA
>JABWDY010009405.1:7452-19127 GCA_013358455.1 Thalictrum thalictroides | reverse complement strand
TTTGTGTCTTTTAACCTTTTCTTCATGGTCAATTACTTTTCATTTTTTTTTTCTTCTGAATAATTGTGAGCTTGTGAATCAAATGGAAGGTATGGCCTCTCATTCTCTGCATTTGTCTTTATACGCGGCAGATTGATAAGTTATTAGAGGATATTTTGTGCATAAGTATTCAAAATTGGAGGTCGGCAAGATTATATTATATATATTGATTATAAAAGAGTATGATCATATCATTAAATTAGCCAAACTCATAGTAGAATTGAAGAATTAGTAGAACATAGTTAGAAGAAAATCATAATGAAATGATCAAGTTAAGTGGCCACTAACTTAGCATAAAATAGAATGACCCTTCTTTCTAGTGTTTACAGTCTTGAACCATATGATGTTTTCAAGCCAAGTGCATTGAAATCATTATATGATCAAGTGTTGATCAATGACGACGTTTAAATCAACAAACAATCATTCTTTCTTTTTAAGCAATATATAAACTATAGATTTGGGTTCTTTTCCCTTCCCCTTGAAATGTATTACATTAAGAGCTTAATAGCAACTTAGTGAAGATGTACAGTTACAGTGAATAAAAACATGTAAGATGTAAACAAAGAACCAAGAGAGACAGAAACAGAAACGAGCTATGCTGGGAAAATGAGAGAAGGTCGGTATACATTGTGAACATGCAGGAGGCAAGATATATGGTTTGGATTTTAGATCAGTACTGGATTATACTGTCCATGCATGCAAGAACAAAATGCATAACACATCCTCATCAACACTTAATCTGTAAAAAAATCTTCAATTCTACTTTCAACACCTTTCCAGTTGATTGAAACCAAAAAACTTCATTGCCAAGATCGAGATTTTTATCTACCGACATGAACGTTATACACTTAATTATACAAGTTCTGAACAATCTCTTCACTGTACCACTCGCTGCTGTGATGCCCTCATCTAGTAATAAGTTTGGTAGTGTTTTAGTTTCACCTGTTGAAATTGTCTGCTAGCAAGAGAAGCTAGGGATATTTTAAGTTGTTACCATACATTATATTATGTCAGAATAAATAAGGGACACCAAGAGTTCAGGCAGGTTCCTCGGATGATTGCTTCGATCGACTGTCCTTCTTTAAGAGGAGGGCATTATTATAAACTTGACCAAATACATCATGCATATAATACTAACTAGCAAAAATAGCAGACTTTGAGTTATAAAACAGTATGTGAAACTACTGACTGAGCCATTGTTGGTAGTGTTAGAGACGAGAAGATTGTGATTTTGTTGATCCCCACCATGCATGTGAACATCCAATTAAAGATCCGAGCATTACATACCTTTCAGACATATGCATGGCCCACACGTTAATGCACCAATTCAATTTACTATATTTTGCTACTCTGTAGCAATAACCTAGTTCAGAAGAATTATCTTTTCTTCAACTCCTATAAATATTCTTCACCTATCAAAGATTGTAACTCATTCCATCCATCACTTTTCATCACGAAAGTACTACTAAACTGCTAAGAAGTGATGGGCTCTAAAAGCTATGCAGTAGTTGTTTTACTTTTCCTTTCTCTCAACCTTCTTCTCTTTTCCCTAGCCACTGCATCAACGTCCCCTTGCAAAAAGCATCCGACCAAGCCAAAAAAACATAACCATAAGCCAAAGCCACCTCCTTCTCACAAGCCAAAGCCACCGCCGCCTCCTCCTCCTCACAGCAAGCCAAAGCCTTTCCCTTCTCCTCCTCACATCAAGCCAAAGCCTCCTCCAACTCCTATGCCAACGCCGCCGCCTCCTCCTCACAACAAGCCAAAGCCTCCCCCTTCTCCTCCTCACATCAAGCCAAAGCCTCCTCCAACTCCTACGCCAACGCCAACTCTTCCTTCAACTCCATCCACTCCTATGCCAATGCCGACTCCTCCTCCTTCCACCCCGATGCCATTGCCAACTCCACCGTCAACTCCTTCTAGTCCTCCATCCTCAGGTACTCCTCCTTCAACTCCATCCATCCCTACACCAATGCCAACTCCACCTTCATCTACTCCTCCTTCCATCCCTCCACCATCAAGTAGTCCCCCTTTAACTCCTTCCATCCCTACGCCAATGCCAACTCCACCTTCAAGTACACCTCCCTCAACTCCTTCCACTCCTATGCCAATGCCAACTCCACCTTCTAATACTCCTCCTTCTACACCCGACACCCCAAAACCAATGCCAACTCCACCTTCAAACATGCCTCCTTCAACACCTTCCACCCCTATGCCAATGCCAAATCCACCTTCAAGTACACCTCCTTCAACTCCTTCTACCCCTATGCCAATGCCAACTCCACCTTCAACTACTCCGTCAACCCCTGATACTCCTATGCCAATGCCAACTCCACCTTCAAGTACACCTCCTTCAACTTCTATGCCAATGCCAACTCCACCTTCAAGTACTCCTTCAACTCCTAACACTCCTATGCCAATGCCAACACCACCTTCAACTACTCCCCCCTCTACCCCTATGCCAATGCCAACTCCACCTTCAACTCCTATGCCAATGCCAACACCACCTTCAAGTACTCCTCCCTGTACTCCCGTTACCCCTATGCCAATGCCAACTCCACCTTCAACTACTCCTCCTTCAATTCCTGGCACTCCTATGCCAATGCCAACACCACCTTCAAGTACTCCTCCCTCTACTCCTGCTACCCCTATGCCAATGCCAACTCCACCTTCAACTACTCCTCCTTCAATTCCTGGCACTCCTATGCCAATGCCAACACCACCTTCAAGTACTCCTCCCTCTACTCCTGCTACCCCTATGCCACTGCCAACTCCACCTTCAAGTACCCCTCCTTCAACTCCTTATACTCCTATGCCAATGCCAACACCACCTTCAAGTACTTCACCTTCAACTACTCCTCCTTCTACTCCTTCTACCCCTATGCCAATGCCAACTCCACCTTCAACTCCTATGCCAATGCCAACACCACCATCAACTACTCCTCCCTCTACTCCCGCTACCCCTATGCCAATGCCAACTCCACCTTCAAGTACCCCCCCTTCAAAAACTATGCCAATGCCAACACCACCTTCAACTACCTTTCCCTTTCCTCCTGCTACCCCTATGCCAATGCCAAGTCCACCTTCAAGTACCCCCCCTTCAACTCCTAAAATGCCAACACCACCTTCAAGTACTCCACCTTTAACTACTCCTCCTTCTACTCCCGCTACCCCTATGCCAATGCCAACTCCACCTTCAAGTACCCCTCCTTCTACTCCTATGCCAATACCAACTCCACCTTCAACTACTCCTCCTTCAACTCCTTCTACTCCTATGCCAATGCCAACACCACCTTCAAGTACTCCACCTTCACCTACTCCTGCTACCCCTATGCCAATGCCAACTCCACCTTCAAGTACCCCTCCTTCAACTCCTTCTACTCCTATGCCAATGCCAACACCACCTTCAAGTACTCCACCTTCAACTACTCCTCCCTCTACTCCTTCCATCCCTACGCCAATGCCAACTCCACCTTCAAGTACCCCTCCTTCTACTCCTGACACCCCTATACCAATGCCAACTCCTCCTTCAAGTACACCCCCTTCAACTCCTTCTACCCCTATGCCAACTCCACCTTCAAGTACTCCTCCTAGTCCGTCACCACCCAAAGTTTCTCCACCTAATCCTACACCCTCACCACCTAAAGGTTGTCCAACCGATACTCTCAAGCTAGGTGTTTGTGGAGATTTGCTTAATGGGTTGGTGAACGTAGTTATAGGCACTCCTCCTAATAGTAACCCTTGTTGCTCCCTCATTCAAGGGCTTATTGACCTTGATGCTGCTGTGTGTTTGTGCACTGCCCTTAAAGCCAATGTATTAGGTGTCAATGTTAACGTCCCGGTAGCCCTCAGCTTGCTTCTCAACACCTGTGGAAAGAAAGCTCCGTTTGGTTTTGAATGTTCTTCGTCATAAGATGTATACTTATTTGCCAAGTATTATCACAGATGACTTACCTTCATCTTGTTCCATTAATAAGTTATCTTTTGTAAGATAGAGAGGATTGGAAGCTGATCATATATGTGTGATAGCCTTCAACAATCTCAAGTTGTTATGATAATTTGTTTGTTTTACTATTGCACTCTCCGTCTCTTTCAAGTCATCTTTTCCTTTTCTTTTGATCTTGGGTGCTTTAAAAGATGAACATATAAAAGTACAAGTTTTCCGTTTTCTTGTGTGGAAATTAGATTTTTAAATTTGATGTTTAATTAGTATCAGGCACATGTACTCTAATTATCAATGTGGAAGATATTGCATTGTTGTAACAAAACATACCAGAGTATAACTACTGGGATTTCTCTCATTTTCTGTAAATACAGGATATGTTCATTTAAGCATGACTGTAGGAACACATATAAAGTTGAATGAACCAACTTCTTGTACTGCTGTAGCTGTGCACTGGACAGTTATACTGCTCCATTGTAGAATTTTTTTGCTCAAAATCATGTCAATATGGATTAAGAGCAATTGTATAAGAAAAAAAAAAAGCAATTGTACTATTCTAGGGCATTTATTTCCATGCAAGTTTAAGCAAAGTTATCAGTTATCACAGTAGAGCAGTATAACTGTCCAGTGCACTTTTAGGCATCATAAAATTTTGTATTAAGATTTATGCTAAATTGCGAGTTTGTTTTGAAACAGTCACAGACCCCAGGAACTTGCTGATATATAAATAGGTTTCAAATACAATACTAACTAGTAATTTGTATTTCGAGTACTTAAAATCCTCAAATTTTCATAAAAGCAACGTTAATTTGTAATTTATTCTGATCTAGATTGACGAACAAAAGATGATCAAGATCGAATCCAATCGAACAAAAATAGAACAGAAGATGAGCGCAGTTGCCATCAACTTCATTGGTCCTGTGAGCAATATGTGGATGGCCAGGACACCGACAAGTCATCATCACGCATGAACAACTTGGCAAATCAATCTGCTTTAATCTTAATCTACCTCCCGTCATAGGTACTACCTCACTAATCAACGTCAGCACCAATATATATTTATAGTACCTAGTTACAAGCTCAAGTTGGGCAAAAACTATTGAAAGGAAACCTTAAAACCCTAATAATAGCGACAAACTTTTGGAGATTTCTGTGTTTCTCTCGTTTTTAACCTCTCTCACCATGACAAACCTTTCAGAGCCATCAGGGAAGGAAGGGGCTCTGATTGGCTCCAACTCTACCCCTTCTTTCTCTTCTCTTTTAAAAAATATTAACCCTAAACCTATAGATCTCACCCCAGCAACTTACCGTGCTTACAAAAAATATGGAAAACTTGCTATCTCATTCAGTAAGCAGGACATAGAACGAGGACAAGCTCTAATCTCCCCTTTCTCGGTGGTCCAAAAATTCTCCTACCAACGTCATAATCTTGCAGATCTAAGAGAAAGTATTACTCGTGATTGGAATGTTTCTGGATATTTCACCATGGGAATTCTAAACCCAAGACATGTGCTTGTTAGGTTTGATTCAGAAACGGAGGTCTCTAAAGCTTTATCTAGACCTATCTGCGACTGCATGGGCATTAAATTCAAAGTTTTTCGATGGCATACTGGTTTTAACTTAAAAAAAGATCCTACCTTTGCTCTAGTATGGGTGGAGTTTCCTGATCTCCCTTTAGAATTCCACCATCCTACTATTCTCAAATCTTTTGGTCAATATCTTGGCACGTTTCTTTTAATAGACAAAAGTACCATTTGTTTCACAAGACCTGATAAAGCAAGAATTTGTGTGGAGATGAACATTGAAGAAGACATGCCAGACTCAATATGGATTGAGGGCCCTAATTTCCCTGGTTTTTGGCAGCCAATCATATATCCAAATTTCCTTTACTGCTCATCATGTTAAAAAATAGGTCATGCATGGGAGAACTGCAGACACATGTTACAAAAAGAAGCTGACACAAAAGACAAGCCGGCCAAAACAAATCAAATCACTCAGACAACAAAGGTTACACAGCCTCAAGAACCTGTTTGGAGACAACAAAGGAAGAAAGGTTTTTACAGGCCAACTGGCAGAGTTTTTGAAGAAGGTGAAACCAGTGGTGCAAAAGACAATGAAGGAAATTGTATCACACAAACAGATTGCAATAGGGAGGCAAACCCTACTTTTCAATCAACAAATCCTTTTGAGATTCTTGCTGATAATGAGGATGGTGAAGAGCTACCTGTGCAAACTGAAAAAGCAAATGCTACAAGAATCAACACACAAGATGATAATCTTAGTCATGATTCATGTATGCCTGAGATAAACTCAAGTTCCAATCTTGATGGAGTACCTGCAGGAAGTTACAAACATCACATATGTTTCAGAAATTCATGATATACCAGCATCCACACCTGCTGCACACACCCAAGAAGCTTTCGAAATCCCTGAAATTATGCAATCAAATATAGAGGAGCCGGCTTCAGACTCACAAAGCATTCCTGCTGCTATCCCTGCATTAGCACATATTTATCCAGGAATTCACCACCAAGATTTGGTTATTTACAACCAGTCAAGCATTGACCTCATGTCAGATGAAGGAAGAAGTTGGAAACAATGCCATTATTTCTTATGGTTCAGATTCTGAGATAATAAGAAAAAAGAAGAAAATTCCTCCTCTCACAATGGTTACAAGGTCTAAGACCCAAGAGACTCAATCCTCATCCAAACCAGGTTATAAATGTATCCAAAACTGTTAGTTTGGAACCTCAGAGGTGTAGGTAATAAACCTACAAGGAGGAGACTAATAAGGCATTATTTAGGGTGCACAGGCCTCATTTTTTAATTCTTTTAGAGCCCATGATTGATGCCAGCAGAATGGCAAAGTTAGCTAGAGCTACAAATCTCACTTCTTTCACTTCAAATGCTAACAGTTATGGCAAAGTTTGGGTTTTTTAGGACAATTCTTATACAGTGTCTAAAATCTCAGAATCAAACCAAGCCTGTAATCTAATAATCTTTCATCCTGGACTACACACAGACTTCCTGGCTTCCTTTGTCTATGCAAAATGTCATAACAATGAGAGAAGGCCTCTTTGGCAGGAATTGTGTAATTTTGGGGCTTCTTCACAACTTCCATGGATAGTGGGTGGGGATTTAAACACACAGTCCTAAGTTCCACTGAAAGGCTTGGTATAGATCAGATATCTTTGGCTTCTATGGAAGACTTCTTAGAGTTCACTGACAATGCAGGTTTGTTGGATTGTGGTTTTAAAGGCTCCATGTACACTTGGTGTAATAATCAACATGGAGCTAGGAGAAGGTGGGCCAGGCTAGACAGAATTTTCACAAATGCAGCATGGGCAGAAAAGTTTGACCCTATGGAAGTGTTACACTTGCCTAGAATTAAGTCAGACCACATGCCTTTACTTGCTACACCAATGTCATCTTCAATCCCAAAGGGACCTCACCCCTTTAGGTTTAAAAAAATGTGGACACAACATCAGGAATTAAGAAGTTCATACAAGACAATTGGAGCCTCACAGCTTACTCACCCTTACCTCTCAATAGGCTGGAATTCAGAATTAAGAACATCAGAGCAAGGCTGAAATGGTGGAATAAATTTGTGTTTGACAACATACAGCAGAAAATTCAAGATTTGGAAGACAGAATCACAGGTATTGAATACAGGCTTATAGATGGATGGGAAAAATCTCTACACATAGACCTAAAGAAACATCAGGCTCTATACTTGTAGGCTCTAGCTCAAGAAGAATCCTTCTGGATGGAAAAAAGTGGGGATAAATGGATTATTGATGGAGACAAAAACACTCAATATTTCCATGCTACAATGTGTCAAGAAGAAAAGTCCAAGTGAGCAAACTTCTTTTGACAGATGACCCAAATATATGGTGTGAAGACTTTGAGGAAATTCATTCTAAGGCAGTGGATTACTTTCATAAGCAACTGAGTACAGAGGGTTGGGAATATATTGATCACACTCTGGATGTTATTACTCCTATGTTGACATCTGCAGAAAATGAAGATTTTATTGAAGAACCAACAATGAGAGAATTGAAGGAGGCTGTTTTTAGCATTCATCCCTTAAGTGCTTCAGGGCCTGATGGACTGACAGCTTGTTTTTATCAAGAATGTTGGGAGATAGTGACGTTTGATCTGTTGGAGGCTGCCAAAGCTTTCTTTTCAGGAATTTCCATGCCTGCTTCTTTCACCTCCAACTTCATTTGTATGATTCCAAAGAAGGATTCTCCTCAAACTCTGGCAGATTTCAGATCTATAAGCCTATGTAATGTAGTTTACAAGATTTTCTCCAAACTACTTACTCTAAGACTCTCTACAGTTTTACCAAGACTCATATCCAAAGAGCAAGGTGCCTTTGTAAAGGGGAGGCTCATTACAGAGAATATATGTCTTGCACAAGAGATGATGCAATATATTGGAAGGAAGTGTGTGGGTGGCAACACAGTTCTCAAGTTAGATATGGAAAAGGCTTTTGACAGATTGGAGTGGGCTTTCTTACATCAAGTTCTTATAAGGTTTGGTTTCTCTTTCAGAGTGGAAAATCTTATCTTATCCTGTGTAAGGTTATGCTCCTTCTCAGTTCTTCTACAAGGCACACACAAGGGAAATTTCACCTCTTCTAGAGGAATTAGACAAGGGGATCATCTTTCCCCTTATCTTTTTATTCTTGCAGCTGAAGCTTTAAGCAGGGGTATTAAAAGGGAGTTTGAAAAAGGAAATATATGTCACTTCTCCATTCCCAGATCATGCCCACTCATAACTCATTTGTTATATGCTGATGATACTCTAGTTTTTCTAAATGGCAGGAAAAGCTCAATCAAAGGATGTATGGAATTTCTAGAGGAATACTGCAGGTGCTCAGGACAAAGAATAAATGCAAGGAAAAACTCATACCTCATATCTCCAAAAGAATCACTTGGCAGATCTCTAGCTATTCAACATGGCACAAAATTCTTACATAAATCTACACCTATGGAGTATTTAGGAGTTCTTATCTTTTATGGCAGGCCTAAAGCTATATACTTTGAAAAACTCCTTTCAAAGGTGAGGAAAAAAGTAGAGGGATGGAGATCAAAGCTCCTTTCTAATGGAGGTAAACTCATCTTATTGAAGCATGTATTACAAAGTATGCCAGTTTACCTTTTTTCTGCTTATTCTGTTCCCAAAAAGATTATTAAAGCCCTAGAAAGCATATTCTCCAATTTCCTATGGGGAATGCATGAAGGTAAGAAGAAAAGACACTGGGTCTCTTGGAACAAGATAACAACACCTGTTGAAGCTGGAGGTTTGGGAATTAGGTCACTAGACCTAGTCTTAAAAGCATTCAAAATGAAGGCCACCTGGAGCATCATTACATCAGATTCCTTATGGGCCACCTTCATGAGAGTAAAATACATACAAGGGAAGACATCCTCAAAAACCTGGAAGGAATGTTGGAGATGTTTAAGGGAGCTAGTTGAACATTCAACCTGGGATTTTGGTGTGGGTAATTTTAATGTCTTTCAGGAAAACTGGAGAGGATCAGGAAATCTGGCACATATTGTAGTTCCTCACCCATACCAGAGCTTCACTCTAGAGGAAGCTGCCATTGAAAGATTTAATTTTCCAATCCTACATCAAGGGTTGCAGCAGGAATTACTGGAGGATTTATCTATATAGGAATGGTTCTACAGAGGATGTCAGATTTTGGCCAAGTTCTTCAACTAGGGAGTTCACAATCAAGTCCTATGTACTCATGGTTCAAAGGCATCAGGTCAACTATCCCTTATTCAAGAAGATCTGGCAAAATTTTATTCCCACTAAAATAAGCTTTTTCTGTTGGAAATTGCTTCATGGAGCTATTTCAGTGGATTCTGCATTAGCTGGATGTAACATTCCAACAGTATCAAAATGTGTTTGTTGCTCACAGGCTTCTATGGAAAGTGGTGCACACCTATTCCTATATAGAGATCTAGCATATAATGTTTGGTTACACTTTTCAAATGTTTTCAACATTCCTCTTCCAAGGTTCTACAACATCAATAGTCTGCTTTCTATGTGGTTCAAACAGGGAAAAGTTGGATCATTACAAAACCTATGTTGCACGATTGTACCTATGTTGATTCTCTGGGAATCTTGGAGGGAGAGATGTTCTAGGAAGTATTATGAAAACCATACATGGAGCCCTAATCCACATTTGTTAAT
The DNA here is from genome assembly GCA_013358455.1 of Thalictrum thalictroides. NCBI lineage: Eukaryota > Viridiplantae > Streptophyta > Magnoliopsida > Ranunculales > Ranunculaceae > Thalictrum > Thalictrum thalictroides. The sequence continues at coordinate 8,938 of JABWDY010009405.1, read as the reverse complement.
TATAGCCAAAGTGAGATATTGGCTTATCAGGATCAGTCAAGTTTTTCATCCAAGATGCAGATCAGGGCAAGACTTCAGGAGTATAGCTAAACAGCTGGGGCTCAACTGTAATAATCCACCTATCAAAGCTCCAATTATAGTATACTGGACTAGGCCACCTGAGGGTTATGTAGCCTTAAATACAGATGGTGCAGCTAAAGGAGGAATGGCACCTGGTGGAAGTGTATTAAGATCTAGGGATGGAAGTCACATTACAAATTTTTTCTCATTCTATGGGCTAGGTACAAACAATCTAGCTGAGACAAGGGCAATTTTAGATGGAATTGCACTTTGCAAAATGATGGGTTTTTCAAAGGTTCAACTGCAGACAGACTCTCAACTAGCCCTAAAGTGGTTTAACAAGGAAATTCTTATACCATGGTCTCTAAAGGTATGGTGGAGGCACATAAACAATCAGGCTGAAGGTTTATCTATTCTAAGTATGCACACATATAGAGAGGGCAATCATCTGGCAGACTACTTATCAAAGCAAGGAATTGTGCATTAGTGCATGGGTGTGGTGAATGTCAACACAGATCCTACTTTCAAACACTACTATATAGGAGATAAAGAGGGGATTCCATACATCAGAATTCTCAAACAATAGGCAGCCAACCATCAGGATTCAAAGTTTACAAGTTCTCAAATTACAAACTAAATTTGGGAATTAAAGCCTCACCCCATCTCTCAATCAACCAGAATGGCAGTTGCAGAGCTTTGACCTGGTCTAGAAGCCCCACTTTCATCAAAATCTGGCAGCTCCATGTTTGCTCTCCCAGCTTCAAATCCAACAACAACACGACAGATTTTGCATTTCTTTTGAACCTCTATCCCATATTTGCACCATGGAGTACATATTTCCCTAATTGGTTCCCCCATATCAGTTTTCAGCAATTTTCCAAAACTCCTCCAGACTTCCTCTTTGATCCTATCAGGGGGTTGTGGAAAGAAAGCAAACACTAGGTCCTCAACTTTAGGATCAACATCAGTAATCAAAAGAGCTTACCTCATGAAGACCATCTCGAAATGTTTGGAATCTATCAAGGTGTTTCTCACACATTGACCCTCTCACAGATCTGACGAACTTGCCTATAAGGATGTAAGCCTTTGATCTCTTCTCTCTCTCCCATCTATCTCTTGCAGCTCGGACTTGTCGACGAACCCTCCCCATTGCAGCTCACCTCTCTACAACCTTAACAACTCTGGTAGGGATTTACCTTTGTTAAACAAGTTTATGTTTTTTATTTATTTTTTGTTGTCTATATGGAGCCCTACGTGGACTATCCATATCCTATTAGTTTTTTTTTTAGTTGGTTCAGGCTTAAAGCCCAAGTTCTTATCTGTAGTGAGGTAAGGTCTTAACTCTTAAGTCCCCTTACATGTGCTAAATTTTATATTTTAATACACAGGTAGGGGTCCAGCCAAACCCCACCCCTCTTTGGGGATT